>JAUUDZ010457250.1:0-12369 GCA_032361705.1 Panulirus versicolor | reverse complement strand
TCATATGAATATCTTTATCACTCACAAAATTGTGATCCTTTCCAATATATATATATATATATTGTGTGTTTGTGTGTGTGTGTGTGTGTGTGTGTGTGTGTGTGTGTGTGTGTGTGTGTGTGTAAATAAAGTTAAAGATATCCGAATGAAAGGTGTATATTCTTACGTACAAGGGTATGTAAAATCTACAAATATGTCTTTTGAGCATTCGTGATATATTCACTTGATTGTATTCACGGATATAGATACGTGCATACGTACACTTACACATACAAACACAAACAGACAATTAAACGTAATAAAAAATGGAATGATACCATTGTGCACAGCGTAACCCTCTACGCAGTAACACTACCATATCAAGTATAAAACGCTACACACTAACATTATACTAAGTATGACACAGTAACACTATTATGCTACGTACAAAGACCTACACTACACTACCATACAGAGTATAAGACCGTACACAGTAACTCTTTTACAATTAGTATAATGCCCTACACAGTAACATTATCATAACAAGAATATTACTTGAACAGTAAGACTTCTGTATTGAGTATAAGACTTTACACAGTAAAACTGTTATACTAAGTATAAGGCCCTACATAGTAACATTTTTATATCACCAAACATTAAGACTACTATACTGACTGAGTATAAGGCTCTATATAGTAACTTATGCCACTAAACAGTAACACTACTGTACTAAGTATAAGGCCCTACAAAGTAACACTGTTATATCACCAAACAGCAACACTACTGTACTGAGTATAAGGCCCTACATAGCAACATTGTTAGACTATTAATAAGGCACTACAGAGCAACACTACGTAGTACGGTTTGCCTTAAAGCCATACATAGTATGCTATACCATCAGGATAACAGCTCGAGGTGAAGTTTGACTAAAACTTACATCCATTTGGTGAGATGATGCTCAAACTCAAGGAGTATCTTCGAGTCTCAGGTGTAAATATCTGCCGAGGATCATCTCCAGAATGAACACAAGCGTAGCCATGTGCAGCCCAGCGCCCAGGACCACGAACATCCCCTACCAACGGGAATACACATCACTGGTAAACAATGTACACATACAAGAGAAGTATCATAAGCAGGAAGGTATATACCAATGGTAATTAAATGCTCCCTGACCAACACATAACTCCATACGTGGTACATTCCTGAACCAACCTGGTATGGTTGCGAGGCAATTGCAACAGAAATCATGACAAGGGTGAGTAGTGGTGTCATGAAGAGAAGGAAACCCATTCATCTGATACGTCAACAAAAGTAAATATCATCAGGTGATCCTATGTTATCGTAGAATAGATATCAGGGCACAAGTTGGAATCGTCAAATGCTATCGAGTCAGCTGAAACTATGTAAACACTACGGCGCCCTACTCCACTGAATTTCTATAGTTATGAAGACCTTCTGTTATCCCCTTAGTGTTTTCAGTTGGACAGGGCAGCCAGTATGTGTACGCGTGGCTGTGTTTACATTCGTTGCGACGCTGGGGAATACCTACCCAGACGCTGTGGATGGCCAGCGGCTCCTTGACGGTGATCTTCGAAGGGGCGTGGCGGCAGCTGCTGGATTCAGGGATACTGGACGCCAGCCAGTGGTTATAAAGACCCGATTCCACCAGCGCACGGATTCTGCAGACGCACAAACAAGGTGGAGGGAAAACGGAGTAATACGAGTGACACAGAACCACGAAACAGAAAAAGACAAAATAGAACTAATTCTTGTCTTCTGTTATTGATTTATTCACACGGCTGGAGGGCCACTCGCGACGCCCTTTGCATCCTCAGCCTCTACCTGAAGGGAACCTTTAGTTGAGGCGGCCCTTGGCATCCTTACCTGTGGCTCATGACGGGGACGAGAGGGCTGCCCTTTTGGCCGATCATACAGTAGGTGGAGGTGACGAAGGTCTGGCGGGCCTTGTAGAAATCACAGCGGCCTGCAACGGGAGCGGGTGAAAATGAGGGAAAACGTTTAACGAAAAAAAAAAAAAAGTATCAAAGGATTTCTGATAACGTTTACCTTCGAGTTGTGTCTCACAGACTAGATTGTCTGTCGTCTTTCTCCTCCTTCTTGAAGAGGGTAGAACTCTCTTCCCATTTCGTACAAATAGATTACAAACAGATTAATTCCATCTCGCGCTTAGTCACCGACAACTGGTTGTGTCCATGTGTGTGTGTCTGTGTGTGTGTGTGTCTGTGTGTGTGTAACTCCATATTTGTACAGTAGAGAGTCCTACAATCATAAGATCCCCATCTCTTGAGCTTTCCTTATTCATTAAGTGATTTTACTCCACCTTTAGTCAGGTATGTATCACAAGTACGCACCAGAGGTAACGTACTGAGGAGAGAGAGGTGTGGCCTGACCTGTGTGTGAGGAGAGGTGGGAGATGAGGAGGTCTGCGAACAGGGAGGTGCTGACGAGGACGTGGTCCCCACGTCTCACCAGGGTGTCCAGAGCCTCGGGGAAGGTGGTGGCCACCTGGTACCTCAGACGACCCACCTGCCGCAGCTCACCTAGTTCCCGCAGCTCACCTGACTTGCTGTTCTGAACGTACATACAAACACCTATGAATATACATACGACACGCACGTACATAAACACATTTTATATAATGATATATCTGAAACTGTCAGATACAAATCTATGATGTAAAAGAAGATTTATGGTCTCATAAACACATATGAACAGCATCATCATCATCATCATCATCATTGTCTCAGTGTGTTGTGTGTGTGTGTGTGTGTGTGGTGCCCACCTCCAGCACGTCAGTGAGGACGGTGCCGGGTTCGAGGATGACGGTGATGGAGGCGTCGTCGAGGAGCGCCCTGACGGTGTGTAGGGGCTGCGCCACGTGCCTCACCGCCAGCAGTGACATGAGATTACTGCAGTAGCTCCAGGTCACCACCATGCCCATCAGAGACCAACCACCCACCACCACCATCTCACGCCCCGTCACAGCCGTCCACGTCATGTCTGCAGACGCCACCACACTCACGTTACAAAACACTTTACATCTTCAGTCTCGTCTACACAAAAAATAATCTGAAAAGATATCAAGATAAAAAGAGGAACCACAGAATAAATCCTGTCAGTCTATCCCTTCGTTACACAGCGTCTTTTTCCTCACTTGTGCCATTTCCTGTAGCGTCTGCATCTGGTGTTCGATGATCGTGCAAACCTCTGCAACAGCCGACGACGATACGGAATTTTCACTGAACGTTCGAGTGCGTTCTTGTTTTTTGATATGGATCTGGAAGCCTCAAGGAAACCGCAGACAGTCCTTCATGACTGACAATCAGGAGATTTTCGACTCTGTTACCACCGCCTTGCGCCACCTCCACCACACCCTGGGTAATATGTGGCGGTAGTGGCGCTGATGCTAAGTGGTCACAGTAACCACCAGCAACCACAAGCCATGTGGGAATGTGGACAGTTCTTCAGTCTCCATCGTAAGCGAATGAGGCTTTCGTCGGAAAACCAGGTGTGTGGACATCATCATCTAAGCAAGATGCCCTGAGTATGTCGTAAAAGTGACTATTCTCTGTTGGTATAACTGGTCCAGCCATGACCTCAAACTCTCATAACCACAGACTTGGGAGTAGACGCTTCATAAGGTTGCTAGAACGACGTAAAACTGAGTGTTAGGGATAATTTTTCCTTGTGTTTGAATCACCATGATTTACTACCCACTTCAGCTGGTGTGTGTACGATCTGGTGGGACATGTCTGCTCAGCTACTCACCAAACGCTGTCCCCCTCCTCTGGTGTTCTCAGGTATACCATTACTGGCACAGGTCGAGTGTGTGAGTGCTTTTAGGTGCGTGTGTGTGTGTGTGTGTGTGTGTGTGTGTGTGTGTGTGTGTTGTGCGCCTCTCTTGTGTTCTCTGTCTTTCTGTTTTGTATATGAACAGCAGTCGTCGCTCGCATATGTGAAAATGAAATACTTTGAAGGTTTACGTACGGACTGAACAATACAGAACGGGTGAGTTTGCAGTTGGACACCATCGAATATTTCTCATACATTTCCTCAAAGTCTCTCATAATATAGGAACACTGCCTCGCATAGATAACTTATTACATCTTGAGAAGTACAGTACAGAAAACTCGCTCTCCTGCAGAGGTATGCATGAAGTAGGTCTCACATGGGAGGTTGTGTTACTGATTGTGACTAAAATCTGGTGTCCTTACGTACACTCACCTTGGTGTAGGAGGACCCGAAGATGGTGGAAGAGTATCGCCCCCGCCTGCAAGCGGTGTCCCGAGGCCCTGGGTTCGTAAGTGAGTAGCAACATGGCGGCCCACACCGCCAGCAGCGCCCCCAGCAGAACTAACCACACCATAGGCGCCAGGGAGAAGACAAAGCTCCAGGGGTCGATCTCCGGCACGCCTTTCCTCGCTAGTATACTTCGATCATCGAAGAAGAAAGATCGAGTGAAATCCGCCACTTCTGTCCGACTCTCTGTGTGTCCAAAGGGCCCCAGAGCGATGTCCACCTCCTGCAGTTGGCAAGGAAAGTAAGAGGGATTGCTTAAGACCTGCTTGTCTTTGATTAAAACTTAAGACCTGATGGGGGAGGAGTAATCTAGTCATGCATGATCTATTTACTTGGGATTTCTCGTGTGTAGGAAGACCCAGATGAAATTATAGAGATTTCTTACTGGAGACGTAACGATGTTAATGTTATGAGAAAAATGTCATCAGAGCAAAAGGATCAAGATCGTTTTATGTTTATAGAAATACATGCCAGAGTGGCTTGAGTTCTGAGCATCCATTAGTTCATTCCTGTAAAGGCCCTCTTCACCTGTCTCCTGACGAAATCTCCGTCGCCGAGCGATTGACGTGGTCCCCCCCTAACCTGTCTAATAACAAGGTTCCCCACACCCTGTCATCTGGCTCGACTAGAGTATACCTGACGAAGAAAAGCTATCGTTAGCACCATGTTTGTCTGATCACCAAGAAACCAGTGAGATGCAAAGTCTTTGAAATGATATTGACACCTAAATCAGAGACAAAAATTAGAAAAATTATCCTTTATGTATTTGTGATGATCATTATCATTCATGTTATGTATGATAGAAACAAGCATGTAAGGAAAACTAATAAAGGCTCTGAAGTATCTTACGTAAAGTTCAGTTTTTGAGTTAGCACTGTGAGGAGGTTGGCCATGGGTCCTCGTATGGAGAGGTGACGGCGTCCACCCGTGCTGCTGGCGCCTCCTGCCGAAGTGTCTCCCTTGAGAATGACGTGGGGCGGCCAGTCTACCACCGCCGCCACCAGCGATGCCCCATCCCTGAACCTGCAAAATCATATAGATGGAAATGCAAGTCTTCCTCAACAATACTTTATGCTCTCACTTTTCGTATGTAACGATGTTCACTGCTCAAGTATATATATATATACCTCACCGTAAAACTACATAGGGTAGTGGGAATGTACACGTGTGCACTAGAGAATCAAACTGAAAATAACTACTTTGTGTTTTCATTGTAAAGTTTTAAGGAAGGACGTAATTAAGACAGAAGCAGTGGTTCGTCAATATGGCGGATGATTTTCAGGGCCTATCAAATAGACAGAAGTAGAAGAATGGGTGTAATCTACGTCACTATAATCGTACTTTCAGAAGTGGTGGTGAAATAACAAACAGGAGGTAGAGTCTGAGCTTAGAATACTAAAATCAGCGGCCGAAACACATGAGTTATCGGTGAGATAAGAACTTACCTCGATGATGTAACGGTAAGACTGTATACAGACATCTGTACCAATATGGTTACCAGCATGGCGAAGTTTTTTTTCATCAGCTCTTCGAGGTAGCGCAAATGTCTATGGCAAGGCTTCACTGAGGATGTAGGTGAAGGCTGTGTTGTGGCGTCAGCAAGGTGCGCAAGGGACCTCGTTGTTCTGCAGTACACAATAGTTACCTGAATGTCTTCGGGTTGTGAACCATGTCGCTAACAACCGAGGCGTTGCTCAGGAGTTCCTGCAGGGAACGAACCATCTCGCGAGATCCACTGGAATGAAACACAAAGCTTCCTTCTATCGTGCGCTTGGCTAATACAGACAAATACAGATAAAGAAAGATTAGCTAATGATTAATTCTTATAAATGTATAACACCTCTCAACGGAGTGGATCTTCCTAAAGGATACAAATGATAACAAAGGATAAAGCAGGAATATAAGGGTGGCAGGCGAATTGGATTGTTCCTGAGACTGTGTGTAAAATGACACTCCTAAATGGCTGACGAAGAACACCATGAAATGAAGTGCTTTGCTGGAGGCCAGTAGGTGCGATCTTCATATGAACATTGGCTTCACACACCGAGCTAGCCTCACACCAGACCCATATAGCTACTGTGCAGCAGGTCCGACGATGGAGAACACCCACTGAAAGACCAAACCCATGCAACTACTATACAGTGGGTCTAACGTTGGAGAACACCCACTGAAAGCAAAAACGTGTAAGATTGCAGCATCTTTTAGTGTCTAAGATTTCCATCTTTCATTCTGGAAATTTTTCGAGACATCATATATACGTAAAGAAACCTTATGTGACGCTTGGAATTATAGCGTGAGTGAGAGGTGAGGGTATAGTTCTACTGAACGTATGATACGAACTCAGATCAACTCACCTGTGTCTTCCTCCGCACCTGCCGATCGACTGACACCTCGTCTCCCTAAAGACCGACCATCCACCACACCACTCGCTACCGCCAATAACCCGCAGTGACCACCAACCCACCACAATCACCTCGCACCTTCCATTACCGTCACCTACCACTACCTACTGCTACGATTCGCTACATCCATTCACATCCACCATCACTTGACCAACCCGAAAGGACTTCGCACTTACCACAATCTCACTACTGCCACTTCACCCACTCCTGCCACTTACCACTGTCACCCACTCAGTTCTGCTACCCATTAAAGCTATCATCTGTTGCCACTTGTCACTGCTTATCTACCATCCCCTACCACCTCCTGGTAGGTACTATAACTACCCCTGGGCCCTGCCCTGCACTCCTAGCCATACCTATCTACCACCTACCACTGCCACTCGCCACCATCACCCTCGACAACCACCCTCAGCTACCCACACCATTCCCACCTTCCACTTACCTCCTCCATCTCTACACCTCATTGCTTAGCCAACTCTCGATGTCCCTCAATGTACACCCTCGAACACCATATTCACATCGACTCATCAAAGCCTCTAGTTTACTGGACGACAGCTTATCACATTTTACGATAAATAGTTAGTAATGTATCCCTTCATAAAGGTAATCCTACATCAGAATATGTCGCTTGTTAAGTTCACGCATGAACTGAATTAACGCCACGCGGACAACCCCAACATTGATTATGCGTTGAAGAAAGGTCATCATCAGCCTGTAGCCATGTGGGATATCTTCTCTCTCCCTTGAGCACAACAGCTCGTGAACCACTTTTGTTTCTTCCCCTCCGCGAGCTGGCTGCTCACATGCCTCCGCCGTTCACCAAGACCACATACAGGATGATACCAACCAACGCCACTGACATCGATCGCCAACAACTTCGTCAGCTCTTTTCCCTGTTCACGTCTCTTCTGTACAACAGGGACCACACTGGCCTGCTTTTTATACGAAAGGATATCTTTTTCTTTTTTTTACCGGTACCTGAAGAGGGGAAAAAAGGGGGGGGGGAAAAAAAAGAAAAGAGGACGTGACCAATTGGTCACTGAGGATATAAGACAATTGAGATTCATCATTGAAATTCATCGTATTTTGATTGACTGTGCTTGACCAATGGTCTCAGTCACTATATTATCTTCTCTGTGATACATTCCACGTACGAGTCATTCTATGTGATCAGTCTGCCAGACAGTCAGTCAGTTATCCGACAGTCAGCGAGCCATTTATTGCACCACGTCGCACAGCCAGTCACATACATGGCTAGGGAGACTTCTGAACAGCCTGACAGTCACATAGAGTCACTGGGTAATACCCGACAGTGACCTAAAGTACCAGTCACTGGGTAATCCCCGACAGTGACCTAAAGTACCAGTCACTGGATAATCCCCGGCAGTGACCTAAAGTACCAGTCAATGGGTAATCCCCGGGAGTGACCTAAAGTACCAGTCACTGGGTAATCCCCGACAGTGACCTAAAGTACCAGTCACTGGATAATTCCCGACAGTGACCTAAAGTACCAGTCAATGGGTAATCCCCGGGAGTGACCTAAAGTACCAGTCACTGGGTAATCCCCGGCAGTGACCTAAAGTACCAGTCACTGGGTAATCCCAGCATGACAGACGAACACGCATCGTCCGTCGTAACAAGACCCGTGAAGCTCATGAGCCATACATAACTCACCCCATCCACTCGTATAGACTGGAACCCATCATGTGATGTGGTATGGCACCCCTTACAATCTCCCAACCCTGGACGTGTGTGTGTGAGGACTTCACCTCACAGGGGCAATAGAACCCTGGTCATGAGAAATACTTATAAAACGAGGTTATATATATATGTTATGAGTGTCTTAATCGATGGACAGCTACTGCTTGCCTCTGCCTCCCTCCTACTGGTAGAGAGTCTAGTTCACAAGACGTAGTTAGTTTGTTTATCACATATTCTCCCGTGGTGATTCTGTCCATGTGATCGTCTAAGTTCTGTGGTCCTGAGCTGAGGGGAGGTGATGGTAGAAGGAAGCCATGGCTGAGCTGAAGGGGAGGTGATGGTAGAAGGGAGAAGACATGATACACCTTCCTGTATCCTGCTCTGAACTAACTCACACACACGAATCCTTCTACAATGAGGAGCCCAGTGTGGGCATATCAGCTGGCACATTCCTATCGTCATTCTCCTCACCAACTATACATTTCTCTATTGAGACAGAACACCATCAAGACACTTCTCCAGAAATTCAGACAAGAGAAAGTTATAATACTGTATCATCTAACTCATGAACTCATACCTTGATAGTCAGAGACATTATTTCGAAGGCTGGAGTGGAGATACACAGATCAAAACACAGTTTATCCTTCAAGAATAGTTTATAATTTCCCACACTGGCTATTATAAGTACGAGAAGACATTGGTCTTACATTAAGAATAGACCCCTCACACAAAACCAACACATCAGAGGTAATAAAGTGGTATACAAATAAAGATTGACACACACACACACACACACACGAATCTTCAGAAATGTAAAGAACTGAACACTGGTTTGTTTGTTTGTTTGACTGCAAGGTTAACATTTAGTAAATCAATGCTTTTGAATCTTATGATGGACCACTGTCTTTGGTGTAGTGTGTCACCTGGCACCATTCTGGGCCAAGGAAGATCATGTATACTACAAGACGTCTACAAGGAAGAGAGAAGAGTCATTTATACTGCAAGACTTCTACAAGGAAGAGAGAAGAGTCAGACATGTGGGTCCTCATAAGTCAGGAGGTTTGGTGAGTTTCGTACGGCTAATGATTGGTGAAACTCGACTCCACACTTGTAGTATTGGTAGTAGTAGTAGTAGTAGTAGTAGTAGTAGTAATGCTAGTAGTAGTAGTAGTAGTAGTAGTAGTAGTAGTAGTAGTAGTAGTAGTAGTAGTAATTTAGTAGCAGTGGTTTTGTTATAGTAGTAGTAGTAGTAGTAGTAGTTTAGCAGCAGTGGTTTTGTTATAGCAGTAGTAGTAGTCGTAGTAGTAGTAGTAGTAGTAGTAGTAGTAGTAGTAGTAGTAGTAGTTTAGTAGCAGTGGTTTTGTTCTAGTAGTAGTAGTAGTAGTAGTAGTAGTAGTAGTAGTAGTAGTAGTGGCAGTAGTAGTAATGGTTGTACATGGTTATTCAAGACGTGAGGTTGAGAGTAGTTCAGTGATTGTTTTGATGTGGTAGTTGTATCCATGAAGTCGAGTGTTCTAGTGAGTGTGGTAGACGGGGGTGATTGTGGTGGAGGTCGCTGCTGGGGCCATGGTTGAGCTGGTGGCTATGGCGGTTGCTGTATTGGTTGGTATATGAGTAGCTGGGGTAGTTGATACAGTATCACACATTCTGCCTGGTGGTGTAGGAGTAGTAGTTCATAGCGGTTGGGGCGATAGTTATTTATGGTGGTTGGCTTAATGGTTGTTATGGTTGATGATGAACTAAGAATGGTGGTAGCTGGTTAAGTAATAGTTGTCTGTTCTGTGGAGTAGTTGTTGAAAGGTAGTTTATGCAATATGACTGTGGTAGTTAGTTCAACAGTGGTTGTGGGCTAGTGGTGGTTGGTGAAGTAGCAGCCGTGGTTTCTGGCGCGGTGGTAGTTGTGGTAGTTGGTGGCGTAATAGTTGTAGTGGTGAATGCAGTGCTACAAATGGTTCCATGAATATTGTTCTGGGGGTCGGCAAAGTAGACATTGCCATGTTTCATGCATAAAAAGTTATAGTGGACGGTGGAATGGTTGTTTCAGTGGTTATAAAAGAGGTTTTATTCAGTTGTAGGTGCGATCGTTGGTTTAATATTTGTTGCTGATGGCTCAACACTTCAGGGACCTGGTTGTGCATTGGTAGTTGTGGTGGTTGATGAAGTAGTAGTTGTTGTCGTGGTTGATGTGGTAGTAGTACTTGTGGTGGTTGATGTAGTGGTAGTAGATGTGGTGGTTGATGTAGTAGTTGTTGTTGTGGTGGTGGTTGGTGCAGTAGTTGTTGTGGTAGTTGATGTAGTAGTTGTTGTTGTGGTGGTTGGAGCAGTAGTAGTTGTTGTGGTTGATGAAGTAGTTGTGGTGGTGGGTGCAGTAGTAGTTGTGGTGGTGGATGTTGTACTACTTGTTGTGGTGGTTTGTGCAGTAGTAGTTGTGGTGGTTGATGTTGTAGTTGTTGTTGTGGTGGTTGGTACAGTAGTAGTTGTGGTGGTTGATGTAGTAGTAGTTGTTGTGGTGGTTGGTGCAGTAGTAGTTGTTGTGGTGGTTGATGCAGTAGTAGTTGTGGTGGTTGGTGCAGTAGTAGTTGTGGTGGTTGATGTAGTCGTAGTAGTTGTGGTGGTTGATGTAGTAGTTGTTGTTGTGGTGGTTGGTGCGGTAGTAGTCGTTGTGGTGGTTGATGTAGTAGTAGTTGTGGTGGTTGTTGCAGTAGTAGTTGTTGTGGTGGTTGGTGCAGTAGTAGTTGTGGTGGTGGATGTAGTAGTACTTGTTGTGGTGGTTTGTGCTGTAGTAGTTGTGGTGGTTGATGAAGTAGTTGTTGTGGTGGTGGTTGATGCAGTGGTAGTTGTTGTGGTTGATGAAGTAGTTGATGTGGTGGTTGGTGCAGTAGTAGTTGTGGTGGTTGATGTAGTAGTAGTTGTTGTGGTGGTTGGTGCAGTGGTAGTTGTGGTGGTTGGTACAGTAGTTGTTGTGGTGGTCGATGTGGTAGTAGTTGTTGTGGTGGTTGGTGCAGTTGTAGTTGTTGTGGTGGTTGATGCAGTAGTAGTTGTGGTGGTTGGTGCTGTAGTAGTTGTGGTGGTTGATGTAGTCGTAGTAGTTGTGGCGGTTGATGTAGTCGTTGTAGTTGTGGTAGTTGATGTAGCGGTAGTTGTTGTGGTGGTTGGTGCAGTAGTAGTTGTGGTGGTTGGTGCTGTAGTAGTTGTGGAGATTGATGTGGTCGTAGTAGTTGTGGTGGTTGATATAGTCGTTGTAGTTGTGGTAGTTGATGTAGTGGTAGTTGTTGTGGTGGTTGGTGCAGTAGTAGTTGTTGTGATGGTTGATGTAGTAGTAGTTGTGGTGGTTGATGTAGTAGTAGTTGTGGTGGTTGGTGCAGTAGTAGTTGTGGTGGTTGATGAGGTAGCTGTTGTGGTGGTTGGTGCAGTTGTAGTTGTGGTGGTTGATGAAGTAGTTGTTGTGGTGGTTGGTACAGTAGTAGTTGTGGTGGCTGATGTAGTAGTAGTTGTTGTTGTGGTTGATGTAGTAGCAGTTGTTGTGGTTGTTGATGCAGTAGTAGTTGTGGTGGTTGATGAAGTAGTTGTTGTGGTTGTTGGTGCAGTAGTAGTTGTGGAGGTTGAAGAAACAGTGGTTGTTGTGGTGGTTGATGTAGTAGTTGTTGTGGTGGTTGGTGCAGTACTAGTTGTGGTGGTTGACGTAGTAGTAGTTGTTGTAGTGGTTGGTGCAGTAGTAGTTGTTGTGGTTGGTGCAGTAGTTGTTGTGGTGGTTGGTATAGTAGTAGTTGTGGTGGTTGATACAGTAGTAGTTGTGGTGGTTGATTCAGTAGTAGTTGTGGTGGTTGGTACAGTTGTAGTTGTGGTGGTTGGTACAGTAGTAGTTGAGGTTGTTGTTACAGTAGTAGTTGTGGTGGTTGGCACAGTAGAAGTTGTGGTGGTTGATGCAGTAGTAGTTGTTGTGGTGGTTGGTTCAGTAGTAGTTGTT
>JAUUDZ010457229.1:1001-12370 GCA_032361705.1 Panulirus versicolor | reverse complement strand
ATTAATCGAGTAATTATTATAATTAATACAAGTGTTAATTAAACGCTTAATATTACGAAATGCAGTCTTTTGATTTTAAATACTTAATCACGATATAGAATAACATTTGAAAATTTGGATTTTATTGAGAATTTCAACATAGATCCTTTATGTACGCTGAATAAGAAACTATGGTCAAAACCTAAAAATTCGTATATTTCCTTAAGTAATTAGCATATGAATATTATTATAACTCCAAGTGTTAATTAAACACTTAATATTAAGAAATGCAGTCTTTTGACTTCAAATAATAACCAGATAGAATAACGTTGAAAGAAAGATTTTCATTAAAATCTGAAAGAACTGAAAATCTAAGCAAAAGGCAAGGCTATACCCTTGGAATTTTCTTGATTTTTTTTAAATACTTCAAGACTTAATAACCATATAGAATAACATCGACAGACAGATTTTCATTAAATCTGAAAAAAAACTGAAAATCCAAGCCAAATGCAAGGCTTGGATTTTTTTTGAAAGTATGGATTTTCTTGAAAATTTCAGCATAGATGCTTTTGTGTATGCTGAATAAGAGTCTGTGCTCAAAACCTAAAAATTCTTAATATTACTCGAGTAATTAGCTTATGGACATAATTATAATTAATCCAATTGTTAATTAAACGTTTAATATTACGAAATGCAGTCTTCTGACTTTGAATACTTAATCACCATATAGAATGACATCTAAACAGAGATTTTCATTAAAATCTGAAAAAGTTGAAAATCTGAGCAAAATATTTTGCAAGGCCTTGAATTTTTCTTGATTTTTTTCAAAAATGGATTTTCTTGAAGATTTCAGGATATATGCTTTTAGGTATGCTGAATATGAATCTGAGGTCGAAACCCCAAAATTCCTGTAATTTAGTCGAGCAATTAGGATACTAATTTTATAATTAATCTTAGGAGTAATTAAAGGCATTAATAATGCGAAATGCGGTCATTTGACTAGAAATCCTTAATCAGCATTTAAAATAACATCTATACCCAGATTTTCATTAAAATCTGAAGTTGAAAATTTGCGGATAATATTTTGCCTTGGATTGTTCTTGATTTTTTTCAAAATATTGATTTTCTTTACGATTTCAGGACATATGCTTTTAGGTATGCTGAATACGAATCTGAGGTCGAAACCCTAAAATTCGTGTAATTAGTCGAGTAATTAGGATACTAATTTTATAATTAATATTAGGAGTAATTAAAGGCATTGATAATGAGAAATGAGGTCATTTGACTAGAAATCCTTAATGAGCATGTAAAATAACATCTCTACCCAGATTGTCATTAAAATCTGAAGAAGTTGAAAATTTGAGCAAAATATTTTGCAAGGCCTTGGATTGTTCTTGATTTTTTTCAAAAAATGGATTTTCTTGAAGATTTCAGGATATATGCTTTTAGGTATGCTGAATATGAATCTGAGGTCAAACCCAAAAATTCCTGTAATTAGTCGAGTAATTAGCATCCTGATTTTATAATAATTACTCTAAGGGGTAACTAAAGGCATTAATAATGCGAAGTGCTGTCATTTGACTAGAAATCGTTAATCAGCCTGTAAAATAACATCTATACCCAGATTTTATTTAAAATCTCTTCTGAAGAAGTTGAAAATTTGAGCAAAATATTTTGCCTTGGATTGTTCTTGATTTTTTTCAAAAAATTGATTTTCTTGACGATTTCAGGATATATGCTTTTAGGTATGGTGAATACGAATCTGAGGTCGAAACCCAAATATTCCTGTAATTAGTCGAGTAATTAGGATACTAATTTTATTATAATAAATATTAGATGTAATTAAAGGCATTGATAATGGGAAATGCGGTCATTTGACTAGAAATCCTTAATCAGCATGTAAAATAATATGTATATCCAGATTGTCATTAAAATCTGAAGAAGTTGAAAATTTGAGCAAAATATTTCGCAAGGCTATCGCCTTGGATTTTTCTTGATTTTTTTCAAAAAATGGATTTTCTTGAAGATTTGAGGATATATGCTTTTAGGTATGCTGAATACGAATCTGAGGTCGAAACCCAAAAATTCCGGTAATTACTCAAGTAATTAGTATACTAATTTTATTATAATTAATCTTAGGAGTAATTAAAGGCATTAATAATGCGAAATGCGGTTATTTGACTAGAAATCCTTAATCAACATGTAAAATAACATCTATACCCAGATTTTCATTAAAATCTGAAGTTGAAAACTTGAACAAAATATTTTGCCTTGGATTTATCTCGATATTTTTTTCAAAAAATGGATTTTCTTGAAGATCTCAGGATATATGCTTTTAGGTATGGTGAACACGAATCTGAGGTCGGAACTCAAAAATTCCGGTAATTACTCGAGTAATTAGCATACTAATTTTATTATAATTAATCTTGGGAGTGATTAAAATCATTAATAATGCAAAATGCTGTCATTTGAGTAGAAATCCTTAATCAGCATGTAATATAACATCTATACCCAGATTTTCATTAAAATCTGAAGTAGAAAATCTGAGCAAAATATTTTGCAAGGTTATCGCCTTGGATTTTTTTTTTTTTTTTTCAAAAAATGGATTTTCTTGAAGATTTCAGGATATATGCTTTTAGGTATGCTGAATACGAATCTGAAGTCGAAACCCAAAAATTCCTGTAAATCGAGTAATTAGCATACTGATTTTATAATAATTGCTCTAAGGGGTAATTATAGGCATTAATAATGCAAAGTGAGGTCAAATGACTAGAAATCCTTAATCAACCAGTAAAATAACATCTATACCCAGATTTTCATTAAAATCTGAAGTTGAAAATCTGAGCAAAATATTTTGCAAGGCCTTGAATTTTTCTTGATTTTTTTTTCAAAAAATGGATTTTCTTGAAGATTTTAGGATAGATGCTTTTAGGTATGGTGAATACGAATCTGAGGTCGAAACCCAAAAATTCTCGTAATTGGTCGAGTAATTAGCATACTAATTTCATAATTAATCTTAGGAGTTATTAAAGGCATTAATAATGCGAAATGCGGTCATTTGAATAGAAGTCCTTAATCAGCATGTAAAATAACATCTATATCTAGATTTTCATTAAAATCTCAAGAAGTTGAAAATTTGAGCTAAATATTTTGGAAGGGTATGACTTGGATTTTTCTTGATTTTTTTTTGAAAAATGGATTTTCTTGAAGATTTCATGATAGATGCTTTTAGGTATGCTGAATACGAATCTGAGGTCGAAACCCAAAAATTCCTGTAATTAGTCGAGTAATTAGCATACATTTTAGTATAATTAATCTTAGTAATTAAAGGCATTAATAATGCGAAATGCGGTCTTTTGACTAGAAATCCTTAATCAACATGTGAAATAACGTGTATACCTAGGTTTTCATTAAAATCTGAAGAAGTTGAAAATTTGTGCAAAATATTTTGCTGGATCTACGGTTCATATTGTCTCTCCAGCAGTACCTATCAGACGCTTTTTTTTTTTTATTTTTTTTCTTCCAGATCTGACTAATGCAAAATGAACTCACCAGTCATGATGATCAAGGTTTGAACATCGACTTTCTGCTACTCCTCTTCCTCTTCCTCTGCCTCCTCCTCCGCTTCTAGGGACCTCCACTTCAGGAGGAAATTGGAGATATTTCCACGACTTACTCGTGAGACCCATAAATCAAGGGTCACTTGGAATGCCCGTATCTTATTGACTGCAGTGACCATGCATACTGAACGTCCTTGCAAGAATTTGTTCATCATATCCATCTCTGTAAAAAGAATATTTACTAAGTAAGTAAAGCTTGACGTGTATTATAGACGTGGTTTCCTTCAGGTTAGAGCGTTGCTCACGAAGAAAATTGTTTCATCACAGTTCAGAGAAATCAGTGGACGTGGCAGGCATCCGAAGCGCTGCGGGAGGCTTATCAGGATAAAAAGGACTCCTTGCGCAGGAAATCAGCATGTAGACAAACATTCCTTAATGCAGTCGAAACAGGTGTATGAGATTTCGAAACATAGGCATAAGGTAGGCTAAATATAGTCATGACATTGACAAAATTGGGCTCCATGAATTACATTGAGCTTGTCCACTATATAAAGTGGACATGGCCAACCATCGGGGAGAAAAATGGTCGTACGATTGTGGAAACGTAGATTTGTCAGAGGGAAAAAGGAAAGATATCGGAAAGAGAAGCCACAATGCATAGAAAACGAGGCTTCTAGACTAGATGAAGAAAATTGTAGTCATGATGGCCAGTTTGTTTCGTGTTTGTTTCGTGTTTTCCTGTTTGTTTCGTGTAACTCAGTAATATCAGGCGGTATGGCTACGAAATGGGGGAGAGTATAGCAAAGAGATAAGAAGATAACAGAAATAAAGAATAAATGATAACCATAATGTGGGTATGACGCTCCCAAGGACGACCATGACTTCTTTTTCGTATGTCTTAGTGTGTAACATGACTGAGCAAATTGAGCTTAAACATGATTAAGAAAGTTAGACTCGCATTTCCTCTGATTTGGAAAAGTAGACTTGCATTTACCCCAACTTAAGATAGCTAGATTTGCATTCTCGTGGATTAGCAACCTAGGCCTATATTCTGTCAAATTAAGAAAACTAGATTTCCATTCCCTTATATTTAGAGACTCATGATTACGTTTTGTCACATTTGGAAGACTTTGAGTTGCATTCCCTCCAGAGGCTGACAGTGAGGACGTCAATTTGGTAAAGAGGTCAATGAGGGGAAAGTTGTGGTAGATAAAGAGGAGATAAAGAAATATATAGGTTCAGGTGATACTCTACGAGACGTGATGCCCACCACATAAACGTAACGCGTCAGTAAAGAGCGGACGAATGAAGCAAGTTGGCAAGTGAGGTCATGGAAACATGTCACCAGTTGAGGTCATCCGCACAACACGCAGGGAAGAATTAAAACATAGGTCAATGTATACACATGACTAACCCTGGACATTTGGACACACTATGTCCCTCGTATGGCCAGTACTCTCTCTACGTCTTCGAATATTGTTATGTTCAGGAAAAGAATGATTCCCTCAGTGTTGACGACCGTAGCTTGAAACACCCAGGCAAACATTTACTATCAAGGCAACATCATCTTTATGTGCAGTAAACGTGGCTCGGAAAATCGTCTGATATTGACGGTGTGTGGGAGGCGGGAGACCGACCAGCCGACGCTCCCATCTCCACTGCTGACAAAACTGTGTTTGACAGATGTGTTTAGAATCAGACGTGGTGAAGCTTCTGCTTCCCCAGCCGGGGAAGACTTGCAGAGGGGGACTGGGTGCTGTGCGTAATTCGTGGCTAGTGTGGTGGTAGGCTATCGCAAGTTTGATGTTGGGATGTTGCAAGTGTGGTTGTTGGGATGTTGCAAGTGTGGTTGTTAGGATGTTGCAAGTGTGGTTGTTGGGATGTTGCAAGTGTGGTTGTTGGGATGTTGCAAGTGTGGTTGTTGGGATGTTGCAAATGTGGTTGTTGGTATGGTGCAAGTTAAATGGTGTGATGATGGTCGATGGTAGGACAGAGGTGACTGGGTGGCAGGATGGGCCCGGATGAAGCAGGAGAGTAATATGAAAAAGCTTAAGATATCCAACGATAAGTAAGCAGTGTACAGGCTCAGGAACGTGGAGATTATGGGTGATGACATGAATGTGGTGTAGAATCCTCTTGATTGTCGCTCCCATATACGACGGTAAGGCGTCTTCATCGTTGTAAACACCTGTATTGTCGTCCATATTGATAGTTTCTGTTGGATCGATCTTACAATATCGTGGTTATGCTCAGGATTATCAACCTTATCATATCGATTCCTTTTAAGGAGGCGTATTATGGCATACAGTGTTAGACTGAGATATAGTTCAAGTGGGCACTGGATAGTATTTTCAAAGTGTACATGACCAGCCAAACTGCGGAGCTGACGTGGGCCTGTGGGCCGCGGCCTCCAACAGCTTAGGTGATCAGCGACTCAACCCAGCAGCCTGGGTTGGCTGTGCGGGTAGAAGACCCACGAAGACATCAGCAGGTGTTAGTGGCTCAACTATGTAGCTAGCAATCCAACCCCCGGGACCTGAAATTCTAATTTCATATTCATAAAACCATATAAAGTGTGGAATTTGGATAGGCGGATGATAGCACTCGAATAACAATTACATAGAAATTATGCTAATGATATATTGCTTGCTCAGACCATATGAATGATAAAAAAAAGAGGTGAAAATGTTTATAGAAATGGAATCACGCACTGTGGCCGCCATTCAAGACAAATTGTTGATGCTTAAGCTGAGTAGAAGAAATCACAGACGAACAACAATGGTTGATCATTTACGTTCGAGTAAGCGGAGAGACAGGCAGGCAGCTAACAGCATGCACGTATTATGGAATGAGTAACGATAAACTTAGTCATGTGTCAACACTCACTTGTACGATGTGTGTGGGTATGAAACTTGTGTATAATATTTATATGATAGTTTTATAAAGTGTGTATATGATATAGAATATAGGTAAATATATGATCAGTTATATTCATCAAGATGATGTCATGGCTATTTAATATCTCCCAAATATTTGTCCATCGTTTATAATAGAAATGAATAAAATGTGTTATAATGATAAAGTGATTATAATGCAATTACATGTAACACATAGCGGTAGTTATTAATTTATAGTTTAATATTCATTTAGTTAAATATTGGGAGAATGACATCGCCATTTTATATGATTTTTGATTGCTAAACAAATTATACTGATAATGGGTTAGCATCGACTGATTCTTCAAATTTATCCATTCATTCTTTTACCTTACCTCCCAGTTTGTCTCCTTGGAGAAATATTGTAATCTCTGCCTCACAAGAACTAAACACATAGTCCATATCTCTGATAGTAAAGAACTTCCACGGTTCATGTTGGTGGTCATTCATGTTGGTGGGCTTCATCACCTTGTGGAAACTTAGGTCTAGCGCAAGGAAGTTCTAGCATATATAAGTTCTAGCGTATGTAATAACTGGCGAACATAAGAGCATTTCCACAACACGAGCAAGAAAAAAACAGATTATATTCTTCTTACTTGAAGTTTCCGACACTTTCTTTCATGTGTCTTTCCAAAATGCATTTTCCTTCAAGGTTTTTATGTTCATGATTCTTAACCGTTAATAGCCGGCTTCATGCAGTCATATATAAATTCACTATCTGGACTTGAAACCAGAGGATGCACCCTCCCACATATATATCCTGGCCTTTGAACACACCCAGCAAAACATGGTGGAATTGCCAAAATATGTTCGTGTCCCAACTGAATTTACGACTTCTCACCGTTCATTTGAATACAGCCAGACAAGTGTCTCATAATCAGTTCTCGTCAATTGATTGGTGGTCTACATTTGTTTTCCTTCAGTCTCCTAGTATGTATGATTCATGCGCTCTGAAACCAGATGAGAAACGACGTTTTAAGATACAAAGTCATCTCGAAAGTCCTCGAGTGTCTGATGTGATGACATTATTGTGCCTCTGGTTGATTGTGCATACATGCGTTATCAGTCTGTCTCTGAAGTATTATGCCTCTGGTAGAGATTGTTGTCGCTTCGGGTTTTTGGTGCTATAGGGGGGGAAAAAATCATTTGTCGGCAACCATACCTACGTAACTTTCTCACGTATCCTGGTACATCTGAAATGTATCCTGGATTAGATAGACTACATCGAATGTATTAAACCTGTCAGTATTTTCGCACTTTTTTTTTGTTGATGCAAACTTCGTCAATATTGATATTACGTAACGGGTAATTATGAGAATGCACCAACCTGGATATTCAGTCTGTGCAATTGTTTGGGTTTCGTTATGTTTAATTGTATCCATAACATGGCATGAAACGCTTCTGGTTTACTGTAAACCATGTGCAGAGGCTGGTTTACTGCGTCATTGGGAAGAACCAAAATATTGGATGCATTGTTCTCGCACTGTCAGTAAATCACTGTCTTGACTACTACAGGATAAATGCATATAATAGATACACATATTATTCAGACAAATTGAATTGTATCTCTATATGTACGTTAGGAATGTTATTTCAGAAAAATTGAATTGTATGTATATACATGTACGTTGGGAACAAGTGAACTGAGGTAAAAGATGTAAGATCATTCTACTTATGATTATATAACAGATTTGTTCCATCATTTTGTACAATATGCTCGTATCTAAGCCTGTTGCCGCTGTTCCTAGTATCATCCACTGCAGTTACACGTCACAATACAACTCAAAATGACGTTGATTGGAATTAATTCAGCTAAATAGTTTTTAGTTTTATAGTGCTTAACTTGATGTCTGCAGGGCTAATTGAAAATGGAATTTTACATATTTTCCTGCAAGTAGCGATTAATGAATTTAGTGCGAGGTACTCCGTATTATAATAATATTCCAGAAATTATATTGACACTAGTAACCGATATAGATTTTTCGGTTAACACTTTGCTCCTCATTTTCTTCCATATTTTGCTCGATAACGTACGTCGTTGAATAAATTGGATACGTACCTTTACCGAAAGTCAGTGTTCAGTCATGCAAATCGCACCATGTCCTGTGTGTCGTCATTCTCTACCTGAAACTACTTGTTATTACAAAACAATCCTATGATCAAGAGTGTTTGAAGAGAATTGACATCTTCTTATTTTCATTTTACGTGTTTAATTGTTTAGAGGTAATAGTAGACTTCAAGATTTTTTTCGTAAGACATAGATAGAGGAAGGTGAGCTTGGTTTGTGAGAGACACATTAAGTAGTTCCCAGTGACTCCATAGCGATTTCTCCGTGGTTGATGGCTTGGCGCTTCTCGTTTTACATTAATAAGTCCAAGGAATCAAATTGATTGTTTGTTGGCATGTTGTACTAGTGGGGACGAATAGTAAGCTAGTTCACGAGGATAAGGAGTAGGAATACTGACTGCATGTGTGTTGTCCGGCCGGTCCTGCCAAGTTTTCGTAGGAGTAGCTTAGCTTCCGTGTATTTCGAAAGTTTCACGTTGTGTTGACCGAATTAGGAGGTAAGAATATTCAACCAAGTTACTTGTGTGCGATAGGGTGATCTGCATGAACTAATATTCTGTGAATATTCTGGATGCCAGTTATCGAGGTAGTCGGGTGTGTGAGTTGGAGAGTGACGTCGAACGTGAACTGCGGCCATTACAGTGATGGTTGGATATTCACATGTTGCTGGTGTGATGTAAAGATAATATGCTTTCATAGTTTTGCTTAAATTATCTTTTTTTTTGCTCAGCAGAAGTGGTACATGCATGTTATCTTTATTTTTCTTATACGTATTGCGACGAATGAGTTGGGATTAATGTACTGACAATAATACTGTTGTTATTTAGTCATGTCATCATAATCATTGGTTAATATATTGTT
Organism: Panulirus versicolor; assembly: GCA_032361705.1. Classification (NCBI taxonomy): domain Eukaryota; kingdom Metazoa; phylum Arthropoda; class Malacostraca; order Decapoda; family Palinuridae; genus Panulirus; species Panulirus versicolor. The sequence goes on along the minus strand of JAUUDZ010457229.1, from coordinate 2,967 downwards.
TGTAATTACTGCATGGAAATTTCGTAATAACGTTATGCTGTCTGCATACTGTGTCATTGATTACTGTACGTGGAGTTCATTAGTAGTGCCATTGACATCATTTGTATGTGTTTGTTAGTTTCTTGTACGCTTTGCATATGTTTCGTGTACACTGTCCTGTTACTGCATTATAGTCAGGTAAGAATTCATAGCACTAGAATAAGTACTACTGGGGAATGGCGAGGTTGTGTCAGGTTGAGGGAGATGTAGGAGGAGCCAAGTAGGAACGTTATACTAGAGAGCGATAGCGAAGGGAGAGATCGAGGAGGAGGAAGGAGGAATAGAGATAATGGAATGATAATGGACGTAGAGAGGGTGTTGGGAAGATAAAGAAAAATGGAAATTAAAGATGATAGGTATAAGCGACAGGAAAGTATAGGTATGGGAGAGGGGATGAGAAGGGCAGAAGGGAGGAACAGTATAAAGGAGAAGGAAGAGAAAAGTTCGGGAGGAAGGAGGTAGGGTGTGAAGGAGAGGGAATCGGTGGGGAACTGGGATGAATTGTGTAAGTAATGAGGAAGGGAGGATGGTGTGAGGCAGACATGAGGGAAGAGGCGGGTGGAGGGGGGTATATAAGGATGGTGCTTACGGTTGTGGGGGTTGTACCTCGGCGTCTTCTTGGAGATTCCATTATAAACAACCTACACCAGTTGTTTCAGACCCTTTTTCTGATAGTTCTTAGAGCATAGTTATTAATGATTGATATGTTCATGGTAACTGTTGAGCTTTTGCATTATAACTGTGTAAGTTTGAAAACCTTACGATGGCAGGTACGTTGTTATGTTCTAATCATCTTATGGCAAGAGATACGAGAAAGTTTTTTTCTGTTAATCTGTTAACAGTTCTCCGTTCTTGGAGCTTCCGGCCAACACAAACACGCCGCCGACATTTTGAGGTCAGCGTCGGGAAAGTGATTACGTATCGCTGAGAAAAGCGGTTTAGCAATTTGGTCGTTCGGTTGTGACCTCGTGTGTGGATGCCTGTCCTGTGCCGCTTCGTCTTGCCGACATACCAAGTATTACTGTTGTTGTACGGACAAATATTAGACGAGTGTAATTCCCAAGGAATAACTTCTTTTGAACTTGGGAAAAGAAATAGATTTTTTTTTTTGGTTTGAATACTATTCTGATGTTAACTCTTGCCTTACATTTCGGAAACTTATACTCACCGATTCTGCCCTTCTACTACAAATGCAGAAATAATGAGACACCTGCACTGAACAACAGCCCTCCCGACCCGGTGTTAAGCACCACCCCACCAGACTTACACCCAACCAAAAGAAACTACATTCCCAAGACATGTACGGGTTATTAATTCTTGTCTGCGTTCTGGACATTACATTTTGCTCCAGCATTACAAGCACTGTTGCAACATATCACCAGCCACCTCGTACCCACGATGCAGTTGCCCCTATGAAGACGCTGACCACATCACACACACACACACGCACACACACACACACACACACACACACACACAGAATCATACTATATGACCTGTGGCACCACTCGGTGGACGTGGCCGGCTTCCTAAGTGTTACAGTAATCCAAATGAAGATAGGAGATATTCCTGGGACAGGAAGGTAAGGTGAGATAAGTTGTGGTGAGAAATGAGTAACTTGGTGGATTGATGTTAGGAAACTGGTTAATGAGAATTCGTTAGAAATTTCAGCACGTAGAGAACAAAGGTTCATCGGAATATATAATGAAGATGGCAAAGAATTAGGAAAGGGGAACGTTATGTGCGCATGAATGAAATTGAGGGCTTATGATGATCACCGAGTGAAAATGAATTAGTGAAAATTTTAAGGTACTCCTTAAGAAGGAGGCGAGTGCTACGGTCTGAATAAGCAGTGTGGGTGTACTTGGAAAGTCTGGGTGATTATTTACGAGGGGTGAAGCTAGTAGGAGGCGATGAGAGTACTCTT
>JAUUDZ010457218.1:0-12023 GCA_032361705.1 Panulirus versicolor | reverse complement strand
TCCACTCCCAGATATCTAAAACATATCACTTCCTCCAATTTTTCTCCATTCAAACTTACATCCCCATCAACTTGTCCCTCAACCCTACCGAACTTAGCTAGTAACCTTGCTCTTATTCACAGTTACTCTCAACTTTCTCCTTTCACGCACTTTACCAAACTCAGTCACCAACTTCTGCAGTTATTAACTCGAAATAGCCACCAGTGCTGTATCGGTGAACGACAACTGACTCACTTCCCAGGCCCTCTCATCCACAACAGACTACATGCTCAGCCCTCTCTCCAAAACTCCTCCATTTACCTCCCTAATCACCCCATCCATAAACAGATTATACAACCATGGAGACATCACACACCCCTGTCACAGACCAACTTTCACTAGGAACCAATCACTCTCCTCTCTTCTTATTCGTGCGCATGTCTTACATTCTTGATAAAAACTTTTCACTGCTTCTAGCGGCTTATCTCCCACACCATATACTCTTAACCCCTTCCACAAAGCATCTCTATCAACCCTATGATATGCCTTCTCCGGATCCATAAATGCTATACACAAATCCATCTGTTTTTCCAAGTATTTCTCACACATTCTTCAAATCAAACACCAGATCCGCATATCATCTACCACTTTTAAATCCACACTGCTGCTCCCCAATCTGATGCTCTGTACATGCCTTCACCCTCTCAGGCAGTACCCTCCAACACTATTTTTCCAGGAATACTCAACAAACTTTGCCTTTGCCTTTATATAATGGCATTATGCATGCATTCTGCCAATCCTCAGGCACTTCACTACGATCCATACATACACTGAATATCCTTACCAACCATCAACAACAGTCACCCTCTTTCTTAATACATTCCACTGCAATACCATCCAAACCCACTGCGTTGCTGGATTTCATCTTCAACAAAGCTTTCATTGCCTCTCTCTCTTAACCAAACCATTCTTCCTGACCCCCTCACTTCGCACACCATCTCAACCAAAACACCCTACATCTGCTTCTCTGTCATCAAACACATTCAAAAAACCTTCAAAATCCTCACTCCATCTCCTTCTCACTTCATCATTACCTGTTATCACTCTCCCCCTTGTCTCCTTCACTGACGTTCCCATTTGTTCTCTTGTCTTACACATGTTATTTACCTCCTTCCAAAGTATCATTTTATTCTCCTTAAAGTTTAATGCTACTCTCTCACTCCAACTCTAGTTTGCCCTCTTTTTCAACCCCAGTACCTTCCTCTTGACCTCCTGCCATTTTCTTTTATATATCTCCCAGTCATTTGCATTCTTTCCTTTTAAGTATCGCCCAAACACCGCTCTTTTATCTTTCACAAACAACTGTACTTCTTCATCCCACCATTCATCTCCCCACCTCCCACCTTTCTCATGCCACATGCAACTTTTGCATATGCCATCACTGCTTTATATACATCCCATTCCTCACCCACACCCCTCACGTCATTTGCTCTCACCTTTTGCCATTCTGCACTCAATCCCTCATGGTACTTCCTCACACAAGTCTCATTTCCAAGCTCACATACTCTCACCACTCTTTTCTCCACATTTTCCTTTCTTTTTTGAAAACCTCTACAAATCTTTACCTTCGCCTCCACAAGATAGTGATCAGACATCCCTCCAGCTGCCCCTCTCTGCACATTAACATCCAAAAGTCTCTCTTTTACATGCCTCTCAGTTAACATACAATCCAGTAATACCTTTTGACTATCTCTCCTACTCACATACTTATGTATATCTCTCTTTTTAAACCAGGTATTCCTAATCACCAGTCTTTTTTCAGCACAAACCCACAAGCTCCACCACTTCAGTTCACAACACTGAATACCCTATGTACACCAATTATACCCTTAACTGCCACATTACTCACCTTTGCCTTTAAAAATCACCCATCACTAAAACCCTGTCTTGTGCCTCAAAACTGCTGACACACTCATTCAGCTGCTACCAAAATGCTTTCCTCTCATGATCTTTTTTCTCATGACCAGGTGAATGATCACCAATAATCGCCCATCTTTCTCCATTCTCTTTCAGTGTTACTCATAACAATCTAGAATTTACTTTCTTACACTCTATCACATACACCCACAACTCCTGCTTCAGGAATAGTGCTACTCCTTCCTTAGCTCTTTCCCTCTCACCATCCCCTAACTTTACTCTCAAGACTTTCCCAAACCATTCTTCCCCTTAACCCTTGAGCTTCATTTCACTCAGAGCCAGATCATCCAGGTTTCTTTCCTTAAACATGCTGCCTATCTCTCCTTTCTTCTCATCTTAGTTACATCCACACACATTCAGACACCTCACCCTGAGCCTTCGAGGAGGATGAGCATTCCCCGCTTGACTCCTGTTTCCCTTTTTAGAAATACACGGAGGGGACAGTTCCAGCCCCCGACTCCCGCCCCCTTAAGTCGCCTTCTATAACATGTGGGAAATACGTGGGAAGTATTCTTTCTCCCCTATCCCCATTTGTTAATACAATGTATGGTACATATGTTTTCTTTTAACTCCTTGTATCACTTGATGCCATTTTGAATTGTAAGGATTGCAAAATTATTTTATAATTAGTCATTGTTCTCTGTATACAACCTAATGACATGATAGCTTGAGGCAGACTGAGACTGAAACAAAGCAAGCATACCCTGCACTACCAAAGACAAGTGCAGTATGAAATGTGCATGGTTCAGCGTTTGAGATTGAGTATTTTTATTATTAATGTATTGTTATTTGCCCGGTCCATTAAATCCAAAATCAATTACATCGGGATCTGTTAAATTGAGGCTTTTCTGTACAGTCATTTCAAAGGAGTGTTTGCTTCAAGAGTCCACCTGTTCCTGCTGCAGAGTTTGGCATGGCCCTGGACTGTAGAAACCCCTAGGGTAACATCAGGATCCTTTCAGACAAAAGTCATGGAATAATTATAGTAAACACATAAATAGATAAGTCTTCTGGCATCCTTTCGCCCACAAGCCCTCTACTTAGGGGATTTCAACGTTTCCACAAGGGAATGGCTGAATTCCTACCATATGGATGGTGGAGGAACTGAAGCCCTCATGTTCTCCATTCTCAGTGATGTAGGAGTAAATTAAGTCACTCCCCACCCATATTTCTGACTGCTGTGACCACTATATAATATTCCGGATCTCTTTTTTACCTCTGATTCATCATGCTGTAACTACTTAATCTTACCCCCAGTTGGTTTATCTGATCACACACTTCTAAATTTATCTATTTTAAAGGCATCGTCCCCTTCAGCAGCCCCTTCTAAACATAAATATTGGCACTTAAATAAAGCTGACTGGAATAGCTTAGGAAAATTCTTTTCTGATGTTTCCCTGAGTAAATTACTGTGATGCTTCTTCCTCTGCCAAATGTATAGCAGAAGTTATTGTAGTGGGAATGGAAGCATTTATTCCCTCTTCCTCCAAGATGAACTTTTTTACCAATCTATAGTTCACCTGTTCCTGTTCTGAGGCCATTCAGGCAAGGGATCAGGCATATTGAACATAGCAAACCTCTCCTTCCCCTGACTCCCATTTGGCATTTATCACTGCCCATAATCAATGCAAGTAGGTTATCTGTGAGGAAAAGTGTTCCTTTATTCAAAGAAAGCACAACAACTTCTCGTCATCCATTGATAGTCTTTCTGGTCTTTAGCTGAGGGCATCGCTAACAACTTTTGTCTCTATTTTTCTATTCTGACAGTTTTATAGCTCTGTCTCCGGTAGACAAAGCAACTGTCTTTAGTTCCTGTGTCTCCACAAATTCTACCTTGAATGACTTATTCTTTTTCATGGTGATTCTTTCAGTAATCCTATACCCCTCTCCATAATCCCTTTTTGAACTGTTGGAAAAGCAGTTCTTTCCCTAGACGCAAGCAAAACATATGATCCTGATGGCATCCATTCCCATGTACTGAAAGAATATCCCTTTGATTTTGTACCATTGCTAGCTCCTGTTCCATTTCTGTTTAAAAAACAGAACTTAACCTTCTTCAAAGCAATCATTGGTACATCCCATCCCTAAGAATGGTGACTGTTGTTGCCCCTCAAAATGTTGTTCAGTTGTGCATTGACTTCTACAGTTTTCAAAGTATTTGAATCTTTCCTGAGATCCCATATCCTCATACATCTTGAATCTCACAGTCTTCTCTCTGATCAATAGTATAGTTTCTGGGGTGAGACCCACTGGTGAAGTTGGACATGCAGCAAATGGAACCATGGAAGCAGAAGTGAGTCATAAGGCGGATTAGTGAAGGAAAGTGCTGGAAGCACTGAAGAATGTGTGAAAATAGAGAACTTTGTCTGGGAGGGCAAAAATTGATATGTTTGAAGATATGATAGTCCCAATAATATTGTATGAATGCTAGGCATGAGCTGTAGATAAGGCTGTGCAGAGAAGGGCAAATGTGTTGGACATGAAATGTTTGAGGACAGTATGTGGTGTGTTTGGTTTGATCAAGGAATAATGAAAGGGTAAGACAGAGGTGTGGTAATAGTATGAGTGTAGGTAAGAGAACTTAAGAGGGTGTAATGAAATTATTTGGATAGATAGAGAGAATGAGTAAGGAAAGGTTGACAAAGAGAATATATGTGTCGGAAGTGGAGGGAACAAGGAGAACAGGGAGACCAAATTGAAGATAGATGAAGTGAAAAAGATTTGGGGCAATTGGGACTTGAACATGCATGAGAGTGAAAGGTATGCTGAGGATAGAGTGAATTAGAAGGTTGTGATATACTTGGGTCATCATGCTGTTTTGAGAATGAGAGAATTGTGGTTTCATTGGGTGATATGAATGTAAAAGTGTGATGTGATGAAAATGGTGAAATACTTAGTAAATGAGAAGTGCCTGGACTAAATGAGAATGGAAGTTATCTTGTGGATATTCGTGCAGAAAATGTTTTATTCCTTGCAAACACCTTTTTTCAGAATAAGATGATCCATAGATTTAAGCAGGTGAAGAATGATGAAAGAGAAGAGCAAAAGGCTTTGATTGATGAAAGATCGAGGAAGGCTGTGCTAGAAGCAAGAGTTGAGAGGATTCTTTGGAAACTATGACCATTTTGCAGTTCTTGTAGGGATGAGGATTGGAGAAGTGGAAGTATGGTGTAAAGAATAAAGATGATGTAAAAGTTTTGGCAAGTGAGATGAAACATTAAAAAGGAAGGGATGAATGAAGGAATGCAGTCTTGTGTGAGTGAGGTGTTTAAGATGTTTAGAGAAATACTATTAAAGGTTTTAGAATTAGTAGTTGGATGCAAGGTCTTGAGATATAGGAATGAAAAGGGTAATGCATGGTGGACAGAAGAGATTAGAAATGCTGTGGAAGGGTAGAAAAAGGCATATGGTAGATTGCTTGATAGGAATATACTAGCAAAGGAGTAGGGAAGAATATGAATTATGTAAGTGGAATGCTGAGAAGCTGACAGAAGAAAGCATAGTAAGAGTAGATGAAGATTTTGGAAGGAAGTTAAGTGAATATTTTTGGATAATAAGAAAATATACAAGAAAGAAGTGAAGAAGGAAAGAAGTGGATGTAAGAGTGGAAATCTTAATGTGAGAAATAAGGAAGGGAAGTTGCTGAATCAAGAGGAGGAAGTGAAAGGAAGATGGAAAGAGTATTTTGAAGAACTGATGAATGTGGGAGAAGGAGAGGCAGCAGAAGTGCAATGGCCTACAACAAAAAAGGGAGTTAAGAAGGGCAATAATGTGGCTGAAGGTAGGAAAGACACCTGGAGTAGATAGGATTATGGCTGAAATGCTGAAGTATGGAGGAGAAAGTGTGATAGTGTTTGCATCTGATACGTAATTTAGCATGGAAACAGAATGTTGTGCCTCAGAATTGGATGAAAGCTATTATTGTTCCTTTATTCAAAGGAAAGTGTGCTGAGGATATATGTAGGAATTATAGGGGAATAAGATTGTTAATTATATCAGGAAAAGTATATGCAAGAATGTTGATTGATAGAAGTGACTGAATGTAGAACAAGGTAAGAGCAAAGGGGTTTTAGAAAAGGTAGTAGATCAAATTTTTTGTGGTATAAGTGACAGTAGAAAAGTATTTACTGAAAGGAAAGAAGTTATATGCCACTTTTTTGGATCTGGAGAAAGTGTATGACAGAATTGGGTGGAATGCTTTATGGGATGTGTTAAGGATATGTTGGGTAGGGGTACAATTGTTGGATGGTGTGAAAGCCTTCTGCATAGGAGCAAATGCATGTGTAATAGTGGACGGAGAGTTGAAAGTTTCAGTATGCATGAAGGTGTGAGGCAGGGCAGTTTGATGTCACTATGGCTTTTTATTGTGTATATGGATTGAGTGATAAGAGAGATGAAAGCAAAACTAGGGAAAAAGGGTGCATAGATGGAGTGTGGTGGTGAGATATGGTGGGTAGTGGCAAGCCTGCTTGCAGATGATAAGGTTTTGTTTGAAGAGAGTGAAGAGGAATTGGAGGAGGTTGTAAGTGTTTTATGATGTATTTAAGCATAGGTGATTGAAGGTAAATGCAAGTGAAGGTAAAGTAATGGTGTTTGAATGAAACAGTGAAAGTAAAACCATATAGAGTGAAAGAAGAAAATGTACTAAATTGTGCTTTGGTTATTGGGTGAGAAAGACAGCGAGAGGTGAGAGAATTTAAGTACCTAGGAGCTGTCTTGGGTAAGTTTGGTGATATGGAAGGAGATATAATGGAGAGAGCAGTGCAGGGCAGAAGAGGCATTGGGCTACATCCTTCAATTCTCCTTTTTCTCTGTCAATCTTCATTGAGTCTCAACACAACCCCTTCAATAAACTCAGACTTGACCAGGATATCTCGGTGGGGTAGAGGAAATCTGGTTTAAGTTTAATGCCACCAGGACCAATTTTCTGCCCATCTCTTTATTGAAAATTACTCACAACTTTTATCTCTCCTAAGTGAACATACTTGGCATTACTGTAACATCCTCTTGATCCTGGAAACTCCATATTACAGAAATAGCAGAGTCTGCCCTCGAAACTGGAAGTCGTCTTTAGATGTTGATATTTCTTCCAAACAGTTGCTCCTCTTATATAAAGGATTGATCCATCCTTGTATGGAGTCCTGTTCTCACATCTGAGGTGGTTCTAGCATGGCATCCTTACTCAACAGAGTTGAGTTAAAAGCAGTACAACTTATAACTCTTACATGCTACCTTCAAAACTTGACTTGCTTGCGTTACACCATAATGTTGTTTTTTTCCCTCTCCTATAGGCATTACTTTGCTTTTTGTTCTCAGGAGCGTGTTGCTTTTGTGCCCCCTCCACTAGCTAGATCACACAATATTTGGCGAGATGCTGCGTCACATGATTACTGTGTTGGCAACTCAAGGGTGGGCTGTTTTGATGATCATGTCTTTCCCTACACCCCAAAGCTTTGAAACTCTCTGCACTCATGTCTTTCCCAATGACAGTGACCTAGCACATTTTAAAAGACAAGTTTTTTACCTTATGCAAAATATGTAAATACTTTCCCTTGTCTCTTCTTTTACCATTTCATTTAGGCCCAATCTTGATGGTGTCTTTTTTCTGTGACTGTAATCTTTAACTTATTAAAGAGGAAAATTGTTTTACTCCATCCCCAACCAACCAATGAAAGCTAGGAACCTATTATTGACCAGTTCCAAGGGGAAGATGAGCTGGTAGGATTGGATGTGGCCCATCTGCCACACCCAGGTTTTGAACAAGGTTGGGTCTGTGCATGAATCATGGTCACCGACACTAACAATGATTATGATTTTCAATTAATACTCTCTTGATCTCATGTTTACCTATCAAGTGTGGCATTATACTAACAGCATCACAACTCCACATGTGTTAGGGTTATCTTAACTGTTGTTTTGCACATGTCTGTATGCCACGTTTTCATTTTTATGTTCATATTTTGTAATGAGAATCCACTATCCAGTCCATTACAAAATCCAGCATTTAGAGCAACCAGTACTACAATGAGCATTTTATTTACATGTTTACATAATTCATATATTTGTATAGTTCATGGCCATAACTAGATATGATACTTGTTGAAAATCAACTTCCTTCATTTTTTGTGTATTTGTTTAACAATAAAGGAGTGATGATTTATAATGTATTGTCGTTTAATTATGTATAATCCTTTTTCAGATTGGGCTAACAAAACATCTGAAGCGTATGATATGGACAGTATGTTTCCCTCTCAGAATCACTCGAATAGTACGTGGAATTGTATATTTGATTTCGAAAAGAGTGAAGACATGACAAGAGTTGGTTATTTAGTTGATGATGAATTAGGTTTTGATCCATTTGAAGAGACCAACAAAGCATTAGCCGAAGATATAAAAATTGAACAAAAACAGCAGCAGCAGCTTCAGCGGCATCAACAACAGTTCAGTCATCCCCAGCACCATCAACACCAAAGTCAGTTACAACCACAACACCATCAACAGCAACAGCAACAGCAGCAGTTAAGAGCTGGCCTAAAATCATTAATGGACTATTCATCTACGAGTGGACAGTCTCGTGCCAGATTACCACCACCTGGTTTTAATGGTTTAAACAGCTTTAATTCCTACAGTATGCCAAGACTAAGTCAACCTGAACCCAGTAAACTATTACCACCATTCTTAAGTGGTTTAGCAGGAAATCCCAACCTTGGCACACCTGGACTTGGGTCCACCCCTTCTGTTCCTCCGCCATTAAATGGCTTAGTAGGATCCAGTGGTTTAGGTGTACCTCCTGGTTTGAGTGGAAGTCTCCTTGGTAGCAGTAACACTAGTGGCCTTGGTAATGGTGGTGTACCAGGTGGACTTGGTAATGGCGTACCCCCACACCTCCTTTCACCAGCTTCCCTTTTAAGTATGGACACACCCCTCAGTGCCTCACAAGGTCCGCCAGGTATAGGGTTGCCAAAAGGTGATGCGTTCCTCCTTAAAGATTTAGAAAATGGACTCCGTAATATATTTCCTGCCATCAGTTCAGTTAGCACTATGAACACAATCAATACCGTTAACACGTTAAACTCCCTAGCTGGAGGAGCCAACAATCCAACCTCGCAGAACAACCCATTAACAAACTTCCTAAACATGGCTCACCAACACCAACAGCACCATCATCATCAGCAGCACCAACAGCAACATCCTTCCCAGCAGTCTCTTCTACAACAACTTACGATGAGCTCTCTAGCAAACTCCCACAAAGGTATGGTGTCATATGTTTAATCAGTTGCAAATTTGAACATTATTTTACTAGTACAATTGGATTACAGTTGAATTGTTTTTACAGTAGCATTTTATGTTTTGTAGAGTATGATACAAAAATATTCTGTCATCATTTTAATGAATATAGCTCATCTTTAATGTATTAGTGAAGTGAAATGTGATGAGTGGCATAGAAAACATCCTGCTCCATACTTTTTTGGTTAGAAAGAGAAAATTAATTTTTTTGGTCATTTCATAAACTTTCATTCACTTGAAAGTTTTTGGGTTTTAATGTTTAGATTATTCATCATAGTGCATATTTTGGCCAACTTAGAAGTTGTATAGAAATAAGGAGGCTGAGTGATTTCAGCAAGCACATTCACAGGTTCATATATCTAGGACATGATCAGTTTGGCAACAGCCTGTTTTTATCATTTTTATATATGCAGCAAAAGTGATTTTTCTGAATGTAGAATTTGTATAAAGTCAATATAAGTGTTGAAGTTGCAGTTAAAACATAAATGCAATATGATTTATGATTTTGTGTTTATCTACAATGTGAACAATAAAAAAAAGGTACTGAACAGTTTTTTGGGTAATATTTCATGAGAAAGGTGGGTCAGAAATTACACATGAAATCTGAAAGTAGAGGAAATGTACTTGTTTTTTCATTCTATCGGATTTGAGGTGTATATAACCATAGCGTAACTTACTTGCCTGCCCCAGGAGTCCCATTTATTTTACATAAGGCTCCCACAACACTCAGGCTACATCCACTGGGCAGGACCACAGGTCATAAAGTATGATATTTTATGTGAGTCTGTGTGGGGAGACTGTATGGCAGTTAATCAGTAAGTGTTCAATGTCTGTGTGGGAAGACTGCATAGCAGTTGATCAGTAAATGTTCAGTTTCTTCATTATGGCTCTTGTAATATAGGTACGAAGGTCTTGTGATATGCTAAAATGGTTTTTATAGTTTCTCATGAGTGTATGTGTGGAAGGGTGGTATTTAACTTCTAAACTCGAGATTGGCTCCCTTTTTTAACACCTAATTAAAAAGAATAAAAAAGTGGGACTTTCAAGTTTGATATGAATGTTTTGTTTCATCCTTAATATTTGAATTATGGGAAGGTTTGTGGGGCCTGGATGTGGATAGGGATCTTTGGTTTTGGTGCATTACACTTGAGTGTGAACAAATGTGGCCTTTTTTGTCCATATTCCAGGCGCTGCCTCACTGAAGCAGGGAATAGCGATGCTCTTTTCCTGTGGGGTGGGGTAGTGACGGAATGGATGAGGGCAAGCAAGTATGAATATGTACATGTGTATGTAGTGTATGTATGTAATGTCTGCATGTATGTATGTATGTATATATTGATATGTATATGTATGCATATGTGCACATGCGGGCATTTATGAACATATATGGTTAACATCAGACGCTTCACATGCCCTGGTTCAGTCCATTGACAGCATGTTGACCCTGGTGTACCACATCGTTCCAATTCACTCTATTCCTTGCTTGCCTTTCACCCTCCTGTATGTTCAGGCCCCAATCACTCAAAATCTTTTTCACTCCATCCTTCCACCTTCAATTTTGTCTCCTGCTTCTCCCTGTTCCCTCCACCTCTGACGCAGATATCCTCTTTGTCAATCTTTCCTCACTCATTCTCTCTATGTATCCAAACCATTTCAACACACCCTCTTCTGCTCTCTCAACCACACTCTTTTTATTACCACACATCTCACCCTTTCATTACTTACTCAATCAAACCACCCTACACCACATACTGTCCTCAGTCGGTTCATTTCCAACACATCCACCCTCCTCCCAACAACCCAATGTATATCTCATGCCTCGCAACCTTATAACATTGTTGGATCCCCAATTCCTTCAAACATACCCTTTTTTGCTCCGAGATAACGTTCCCGCCCTTCATGCTTTCTTCAGTGCTCCCAGATGCTTCACCCCCTCCCCCACCGTGTGACACACTTCCACTTCCATGGTTCCATCCACTGCAGAGTCCTCTCCCAGATATCTAAAACACTTCACTTCCTCCAGAGGGAAAATGAGAGTTGGAGAGAGAGAGAATCATTAAATTTTAGGGAGAATAAAAAGGTGTTTTGGATGGAAGTGAATAATGTGTGTAAGACAAGAGAACAAATGGGAACTTAAGTGAAGGGGGCAAATTGGGAGCTAATAACAAGTAGTGATGAAGTGAGAAGGAGGTGGAGTGAGTATTTTGAAAGTTTGTTGAATGAATGTGTTTGATGACAGAGTAGCAGATACAGGGTGTTTTGGTTGGGGTGGTGTGCGAAGTGAGAGGGTCAGGGAGAATGGTTTGGTAAAGAGAGAAGAGGTAGTGAACGCTTTGCTGAAGATGAAAGCCAGCAAGGCGGTGGGTTTGGATGGTATTGCAGTGGAAATTTATTGAAAAAATGGGGGTGACTGTGTTGTTGATTGGTTGGTAAGGATATTCAGTGTGTGTATTGACCTTTACCTTTGTACAATGGCACTATGCTTGCATTCCACCAATCCTCAAGCACTTCACCTTGAAACATACATACTTTGAATATCCTTACCAACCAGTCAACAACACAGTCACCCCCTTTTTTACTAAATTCCACATCAATACCATCCAAACCCACTGCCTTGCCGGCTTTCATCTTCCACTCTGTACATGCCTTTACCCTCTCAATCAATACCCTCCCACATAATTTCCCAGGAGTACTCAACAAACATATGCCTCTGTAATTTGAACACTTACCTTTATCCCCTTTGCCTTTGTTCAATGGCATTATGCGTGCATTCCGCCAAT
>JAUUDZ010457207.1:0-12371 GCA_032361705.1 Panulirus versicolor | reverse complement strand
GACCTTGAATTAACCAATCAACAAACTCTTACTGATATACTACGGAGGCTCATAGGAAGTGAAGAAGTTGAGAAGACATTTCTTCTAATCCTGTTATTTCGATGTTTTCGTGTGTCTTGTTAGGAGAATTCCATCAAAGTCACGTACATCCCTGAAACTTTGAAGTGTTGCACCGTCCCGTGTGTTTTTGTTTAATGAAGTACCTCTCTATGTTTACCTGGCTGCTTCATCAGACACTTCCATGTCTTGCCCTAATATCCACATTCAAAGAAGAATACATCAGATTTATTCTGTTATGCCCGATTATTTCCATATGTTATTACACGGGTATCATGTACTTACCCTCGAAAAACTTACTCAGATGCATCATGATGGTCTTCGCTTGCTCCTCTGAACATTGCTCATATCTCTCAGCGAGTCCTCCAGTCTGGCCATCACCCATGTGTTTCTCTTGTTTTCTAATTCCTCTCCACTTGGTTCTCCCTCCTTCTCTCCCACATCTTCTCAATTGCCCCTCCGAACTCTTGAAGGTAAAGTTCTTCCTGTATACTTACTAATGCTAGTGTTGAGTATGTTCCACCACTCCTACTTTTGACTCAGTATTTACTCATTTCTTGATATCATAATAACTTTACCTCTCACGGTAATTGATAACATTCTTTTTCTGTTACAGCCCATGCAATTTACTCAGTCCCGGGAAATGTCCTGTTATCCCGGTAATTCACTCGAGTCCAAACTGATCCGCTTCTGTTCCTATCCAGCTTTAGTTTTTTAAGTTGTACCTCCCATTCATGCTATGATGGCAGGGTGTATTGGAGATAATACAAGACCTACCTAACATCGGAACTTGACTATGAAAGGGACCTACCCTGCTGCTACCTTGCAGAATGGTGCCTTTCACAATAATGATATTTCCAGAGACGAAAAATAAAGCCGTCAAGAATACAAGGTGAGGGGGAAAATCTGAAACGTTAGTAATACATGAGTACGCATGAGAAAGACAGACAACAAGAAAATGTAATCTAGCTCAGCAGTTTTTGAAACTATCTCCGACTCCCCGCTGCTGCACATTAGCCTACTAGTGTCCCCGTTACCGCTGTCGTTTACACAGTTTATTCCTGGCGGTTTTTCTCAGAGTTTACCTGAATCTGTCTAAACGTATTTTGAAGGTTTTTATAATCTCAGCATTCACAACGTCTGACGGTAACTTGTTCCAGTACTTAGCACACCTATAGCAAAAGAAGCTTTTCCCACGTCCGCACTACATCTTTTAGCTATGAGATTTATTCCATTTGTTCTGGTACCGTATTTTCTTGTATTTCGAAAAGATGTTTGTGATTTACGTTATCGAACTTGTTCAGAATTTTGAACACTTAGATTAAGTCGCTGCAAAGTCTACGTTTTTTAAGGGAGAAGAGATCCAATCGTTTTAGCCTCCCTTTGTATGCCAGATTTCTAAGGGATAGGATCAATTTTGTCGCACGACTTTGTATTTGCTCTAATTTTTCTTCGTCAGGACTGAATATTCAAGGTGCAGTCTTCCTAGATCATTATAAAGTGTGCACGTTGTTTCTGGTGTCTTATAATATATGTTCCTGGCTATGAAACCTAACATTTGGTTGCTTTTTCTACATGCTGCTTGACACTGTTTAGTGTACTTTATATTATTTCTAATGACAACCCCAAGGTCCTTTTCTTCATTTACTTTAGTTAGAGAGTTATCGAATAGTTTATAATAGTAACGTATTTTCTCGTCTCCAAAGAGCACAACTTTACACTTGTCTACATTAAACTTCATTTACCATATGTCTGACCACTCTGCTAGTAAGTTAGGAATATAGTGCAGAATATAAATCTGATACCTTGTGAACGGTGTACGGATGTTAAAGCAATGGTTTAGCTAGGGTTCAACATCCATCACAGAGAAACGCTCAGTGTGTAGCGCTTAAGTGTAAGTATCAGGTTGTTACACTACACTACAGGGTCAGAATGTTATGCTACACTGCACTGTGTTACACTGCACTGTGGGCCACAGTGTTACGCTACGCTTTAGTATCAGGGTGTTCCAATACACTGCAAAGACTTGATGTAGTACTACACTGCAGGGTAATCTTGTATGGTTACACTGCAATTTCAGGATGTTACACTGCAGGAAAACAGCGATACTCTACACTACAGAATAAAGATGTTACTCTGTAGAGTCAGGGTGCTACGCAACACAGCACGGCCAGGGAGTTATACCACACTGCAGTGTCAGAGTGCAGCAACTACAACAAGGACACTGCATGACTTCACAGTAACTAGGGATCAGGATGTGGTAAGGCTACTAGCGTAAGGGTCAGAGTAGCATTTTAGTGTAGGGGTCCGAGTATAGTACCATGGTAAATGGATCAGAGTAGAGGTTAGAATGTGGCGCTACATTAAAACGGTGAGATTGTTACTCTACTGTAGACCGTTAGAGTATGGTACTACAGGGCAGGTCCTAGTTAGAATGTGGTACGACAGTGAATGAGTGAGGCGTTTTAGAGTATTGGTCAGATTCTGGCTCTACAGTGTAGGGTTATAGTGTGGCACTACAGTGGAGGAATGAAAGTGTAATTGTCAAACCCAGGACTGAAATTCCCAGTGATTATCTAATGATGTGTTTGCATCAAGGTGAAGGGGTAGTAAAAAGGTCACCAGAAAATGAAACAAATTGAACGAGAAGGGACTTATCTAATATGAAAGACATACACTCAAAACTAAATCATTCTTAACCCTTCATCCGTAAATATATACATTAAACAAATCTACCTACGTGCCACAAAATCACAGGTTGACAATATCCTTGGCTAGTCAGTAGTTGGGCCTACAGACTCTTTACACATATACATACACTCAGCTGTCTTAATTACTGGAGATAAAGTTGTCCAGCAGGCAAGCTATCTCATAAGGCTTTTGATGAATGTTGTAACCACTCAAACTGGTCTATTTCGTTGCCTGGTCAGCTCCACGTACTCACAACAACGAGTAGATACGAGGATCTGAGAACAGCCTGACGGCTGTAGCCTGAGTGACTTAATGTTAGGGGCAATCGCTGTGATCCAGTCACGTCTACTTTACCTCTCCACTTCCCCATAATACGTTTCTTTTGGCTTTTCAGCTTATCACGTCATTACCCACATTCCACAGCGACCAACAAGCTACTCACTATGGTACCTATGTAGTTCCAGACTATGGGCTCGAGAAACTGCTGAATCGGTCATATACCAGCTGTGCCTGCTCCTGCCCCAGGTAGTTTGCCGGTCAAACACATTAATATACACACTAACATTACCTGAGACGTACTGCGTTGCGTTTGATTACGTCATTCTTTCCCTACATCTTAGTCTTGTTGCCTTATACTGTCATTGCTGAGGCGCTCTTATACTGACATATACAGTACACATGTGATTTGATACCTATATTTCGATATTGAATAAACATGTCACATCACATGACTGGAAACAATATATGAACATGTTAGTTAATCCTTGATATCAAATCGTGAATAGAAATGATAGATTTCATGACAAGGGAAAATAATTCAAAAGTGACAGAAATGCTATTGTGTAGGGTTAGAGTGTAGTGCTATTGTGTTGGGTTAGAGTGCAGTGTAATTGTGTTGGGTTAGAGTGTAGTACTATTGTGTAGGGTTAGAGTGTAGTACTATTGTGTATGGTTAGAGTGTAGTTCTGTTGTGCAGGGTTAGAGTGTAGTACTATTGTGTAGGGTTAGAGTGTAATACCATTGTGTAGAGTTAGTGTAGTGCTATTGTGTAGGGTTAATGTGTTGTACTATTGTGTAGGGTTAGAGTGTAGTGCTATTGTGGAGGGTTAGAGTGGCGTGCTATTGTGTAGGGGTAGAGTGTAGTGCTATTGTGTAGGGTTAGAGTGTAGTTCTATTGTGGATGGTTAGAGAGTATTGCAATTGTGTAGAGTTAGAGTGCAGTGTATTGTGTTGGATTAGAGTGTAGTACTATTGTGTAGGGTTAGAATGTAGCACTATCGAGTAGAGTTAGTGTGTGGTACTATTGTGCAGAGTTAGTGTAATACTATTGTGTAGGGCTAGGGTGTAGTGCTATTGTGTAAGGTTAGAGTGTAGTACTATTGTGTAGGGATAGGGGTGTAGTACTATTGTGTAGGGTTAGAGTGTAGTGCTATTGTGAAGGGTTAGAGTGTAGTACTGTTGTGCAGGGTTAGAATGTAGTACTATTGTATAGGGTTAGAGTGTAGTACTATTGAGGGTTAGAGTGTAGTACTACTGTGTAGGGTTAGAGTATAGTGCTATTGTGTATGGTTAGAGTGTAGTACTATTGTGTAGGGTTAGGGGTGTAGTGCTATTGTGTAGGGTTAGAGTGTAGTACTATTGTGTAGGGTTAGAGTGTAGTACTATTGAGGGTTAGAGTGTAGTACTGTTGTGTAGGGTTAGAGTGTAGTACTAGTGTTGAAAGGTTAGAGTACATACTTCAGTTGCAGAAGTTGGTCACATACTCTGTTTTCAGCATTGTTATTTGTTTTATCCTTTTTCTGAAGGTTGTTGGTGTTGGATTCACGCTAGTTGTAGATGCTAGCCGATGTTTCACCTTAGTTGAACATGCTGGCCAGTGTTTCACCTCAATTGTAGCTACTGACCTCAATTTCACTTCTGTTGTAGATGCTGACCTCAGTTCTACCTTAGTCCTGAGCTGCACTTCAGTTTGTAGCTGCGTACTTACAGTTTCCTTCAGTTGTAGAAGTTAGACTCTATTCTGCCTCAGTGATCATTACTGCCCCATACTACACCTCATTGTAGGTGTTTGCCTCTTCTTTACCACTCCATTAGATGCCGGCCGTACGTGTGTCACTGTCACTTCTAACGTCTCAGTAGGTACTCATATTTTCTAATATATTTGACAGACAACTAGAAGTGTAGCAGTAAGAGACATCACACAACCAGACAAGGCGTTGGTAATTCTTACTGACCACATCATAACAAGCCTGTCAAAGCTAAAAGCTTGTTCCATTCTTATTTTCCATGAGCTGTGACACACCTGTGATAGCTGTAGCTAAGATAATTCCCTATCTAGACTAGAAAGCATGAACATCTTTGCTTACTACACACGCGTTCCACGAATTGTAAGCAGATGAAGAACTTTCAAAGGCAATTGAATTCATGTTCTGCTTCTTCATGTAATTTATACCATTATCGGCATAAGACAGCCTTTTATCCTGTGGCTTGCCCCATGATAAAATGTTAATGTTAATGATAAAACTCAGTAAAACTAATCTAAAGAATTTATGAAAGTCTGTGATCAGTGTTCTGAATGAAGAGTTGCAATGGTAGACTTGACTGTGTTGTTTCATCGCTGTACTATGATCCCTAACCAGCTCATCCTGCTTTCTTGACAAGATTTTAGTGTTCTCATTAATCCTCGTTTGTTTTATTTCCAAAAGAAGGAACTGCTAAACAAATTTACGGCATCTAGTCGAACTATCTCTGTATTTTATGACTTTTCCAACTTATTGGTGATAATGTATGAGACTTGTAAAGTTATACCCTTATCTCCACCATCAGCCACCTCCCAGCGTGGCAGAGCATCAACAATTACAGCCACCTGGGGCATGTTTGGGCGAGTAAGAGGAAGATCTCATATGATGGCAGTGTTGCCGTTAAGTGGTCTGGGAGAGTGTTGCCCCCCTCGGGAGTCTTGGGTTTATGTAAATATAAACTGCTTTATCAAGCTTCTACCTTCAATATTCGTCCAGCGGGAAGGGATGCCTCCTTCGGAAGTTTATAAACTACGGAGGAGATTGGTAAACTTCCCAACGGAAAATCAAGTTCAGAGATGTATGGAAAGCCTCCCAGAGGAGCCCAAGAAACTATAGAAGGAAGATGAAGACTTCCACTTGAGGCTCAGGCAATCTTTAGTGAAGGCTATACACTTCGTAATAAAGTCTTGATAATTCAAGAGGAAGCATGGACAGATAATGCAGGTCTTGAAGGATTTATAAGAATCACTGACAAATATGATCATCCTTGAAGCGTCTCACAACACCTGTCGAACTGATTTTCTTGGTGTTACCAGAGACGCCCTCCACCCAACACCTTTTGCACTACGTTCATGACGCTGCATCGTCGCCCACCTCACTCTGCTCATGGTCGTGTCCCTCGTCCATTAACAATATATCTCTTGTC
The DNA here is from genome assembly GCA_032361705.1 of Panulirus versicolor. Lineage (NCBI taxonomy): Eukaryota > Metazoa > Arthropoda > Malacostraca > Decapoda > Palinuridae > Panulirus > Panulirus versicolor. The sequence goes on along the minus strand of JAUUDZ010457207.1, from coordinate 6,176 downwards.
ATCCTCACATTCCCATGCTTTCCTGTAGGTGCCAAAGTATTCACCACCAAACTTCATCTCCATTCACTTTTTTCGTAATGTCAAAGCGTCACCCATCACCCCCTTAGGTCCCTTATATTTCCCAGTGATATCAAACCGTCACCAACATCCCACCAACACTGTCACTTCCATCGTTATACCAGAACGTGACATACCACCACCAAGTTTCCTCACTTCCCTCGAATTGCCAAACATTCACTAGCCATTCACCAACTCCTCAAGTTCTTCGAGGTAACGAAGCAGACCCTCCACACATAGAGATCATCCCTTCATCCCTTAAAAGAATAATTTTCGACATCTTACAACGTTTCATCATAAAAATAGAAATAAGAAAATTCATGTTTACTTATTTTACTCTTCCTTACGTCAGGTATGTGCTAACCTTGTGAGAGGGCAAGATGAAATATATCTCGACCAAAGTGTGTTGGAGACTGCATCTGTGGGTTAAGTCAATGATATACATATGGTGGCAGTTCGAGGATGTTTTCTACTAGGCTAAGACCCGTTATACGGATGTCTCCTGCTTGATACACCCTGTACAGGAGCGGATCTGAGAGTCATGAATAAATTCATTAATCAAAGTCTAATCAAAGTATTTTGCTTTTCTGCTGTGATATTTGTACATTATCACTCCCTTTATGGTCAACTTAATGACATCATATAGTAGAATTATGTCTGTTTATACTGCTAAAGAGCCAAGCTAAAGAGAGGCAGGAAAATAAAAGGACATAAAGAGATGAGTGAATGGATCTTGGTCATTAACCAAGACTTTACTGATGAAAAGGTCTGGTAACTGAGATAATGATAAAGGAATCGGATGAAGCTGAGGACCCCAACCTGCTAGTCACGTGCTGATGAGAGGCTGTTGAAGACCTAGGCATTGGTGGGGCAAAGGCTGCTGCAGTGGCGCTGCTTTGGCGATGGTCGAGTGTCATAAAGTTGCCTTTATGACTGACCGCATCACCGCTGAGGGAGAACTTTAAAGTGGAGCGGCTGTGCCGACCCAGGTCTTACTGAGCACTGGACCTGCACAGGTGAAGACTGAAGTGCGTGGTTGGACAACACAGATAAAGAAAATAATAAGAGCAAATTCCAAGGAAGATATTAGCAAACAGAAAACACATTTTTATGGGTGTAATTACAGTTAAGTAGAGAATACTAGGGGAGAAAAGATACAGAAATGATAGAGCAGAGGGGTGGGAGAGAAAAATAATGGAATTTTTTTACTCATTCTGTTTATCATTTATAACAGAATATGATACTGGTCACACACACACACACACACACACACACACACACACACACACACACACACACACACACACACACACACACACACACACTCACACAAATTGGAGTTCTTTGGGAGATGTAGGGATCGAGCAACCAGAAGACTTGACGTGAAATTAATAAGAAACTTGTAAATAAGGATGTAGAGAAATACTTTTATAGTGCACGAGTGATGAATACTTGGAAGAAACTGACTGGAAATATGGTTAGTGCAGACAGTATACAGAAATTTAAGTTGTATTAGAGTAGAAAGTTTTCAAGAGATCAGGCCCCACGAGTGCAGAACTTCCTCCCTGTAAGGTTCAGATAGGTAGATTCACACACTTGCAAATATGCAACCTTATCAGCTGTTACACAGTCATGAATTGCCACGGCATATTAATCCTACCGGTGTATGGAAGGTTTTGCTGACACTGAATGTACAAGCCTTCGTCTGATCTTCTTTGTGGACAACAGCAACAAATGTTCATGTTTCTATTTTGATTTATAGACAAATTAGCTACCACCTTTGGCATGGTAGGAATTACCAGACCCAGCCACCAATACATACTTTGGTACAAATGTCCCTATAGAGGTGTGGGTGCGGAAACCTGGATTTCTATGTGCTGTGCAGGCCAAGCAGTTACCAGAGGTTCGTATTACAACTGTTGACTTTTTGGTAGCGACATACGAGATCTCGACGGTATCTGATGTAACGTAGCTGTGTTAGTGCCTCCCAGCAGTAACGACCTGCCACACGCTGATCATAAACATGTATTGATGATAGAACAGTGAGACATACTGCAAGGATATGACCACTGTAGCAGGACGATGAAAGAGATTGTGTGATGGTAGGGCAGTAGTGAGGACCGTGTGGGAGGACAGTGGTGGGGACTGTGTGGGAGGACAGTGGTGGGGACTGTGTGGAAGGACAGTGGTGTGCACTGTGTAGGAGGACAGTGGGGGGATTGTGTGGGAGGACGGTGGTGGAGGTTGTGTAGGAGGACAGCGGCGGGGAACGTGTGGAAGGACGTAGGTGGAAACAGTGTTGGAGGATGTTTCTGGAGATAGTGTAGGAGGACAGGTGTGATTATTTCAGAGACTTTCGCAGACACTGTGAGGATAATGTGCTTTAGGAATTTCTTCTATCATTCTGTTATTAGGATTCCCTGAAACCTGCCAGGATTCCAGTCTGGAGCCACGACTCGTCCACTGAGGTCTCCATTAACCCTGACAAGGACCGTCATCGTCACTGTGAACTGTGAAAGAGGCAACATATGTTGTCATGAACCGTCCGCCAAAATCATCTACTTCTGGAAAAATGATCATGAAATTCTGCACACGTTAACCTCACATTAACGCCCCTCAATAATCCATATCAACTGGCGACAAATATTGTGACATTCCATCGCGTACGTTTAGAATATTCATCGATTAATCGACTAAATCTGTGTCATGGAACCACCTTCCCAGGCGGGTACTGAACACCACAGGAGCAGCGATCATTACCACCAGACGCACCCCGACAGTGTGTGGTGTTGGAGCTGGAATCATGACGGCAACAGCGGCTATAAGCACTGGGCCACACCCCAGCCATGTGTGGTGATAAGGATGGGACTAACATGGTACAAACAACGATCACAACCACCTTGCTGCTCCCCAGCCTAACCAGACCGATGTTATGGGTTGCGTTGCTCAAATAACAATAAACTTCAAACTCTAATTCAAAGCTAAAACTACTTTCTACGAGGCTTACAGGATTCGATACAGATTACATGTTGCAAATCATATTCAAGCATCAATATACAGCCCTTCGTGTTTGATAAGATTGCAGGTAACAAAAGTGCTGTTCGCACTATAGGTACAACATACGATTATGCCCATGATCAATATTCATGGCGATATCCTTACAGAATATATCAGGGTAATCAAGATGTGCATAAATGATAACTCTCATAACACTGGACGATAGAAGCAACAATGGAAAACCACAACATAGATACATCAATAAAATCCACTAAAACGCTAGAGAAACTGATAAGTCTGATTACCACTAGGCAGGACTGATGTTAATCTGATACAAGATGAAACGGAGCTATTACATCCTACCACGGAGAAACAGGGGCATATATTACAACCTACAACAGGGATGGAGTTGTAGGAGTCTCTTTCAACACAGCGAGCGCTGCAGTGTGAATCTTTAACACAATGAAAGACGCATTAATCATTCAAAAGAAAACAGCAGCTGTAGTAGCTATTTACAACTCGCCACTCGCTATAACAGAAAAGAAGCTGGAAGATCTAGGTGAGAATTATCCAAAGTCAGAATGAGCAGCTAAGTTACAATAGGGACAACAATATCAGCAGAAAGGAAGACACAGCAAGAAATGACAGCAGAGCACAAAATCTGGAGCTACAATAATCCGACACAAGATAGCAAGGGACACAAAAACCAGCCTTAGAGTAGAAGACAAGGTGGCTAGGTACAGAAGAATTACGGTCAGTAGCACCAAACAAGCGAGTCATATCTTGCGTGCCATAGTTATAGCCACAGTCCTTAAACAGAGAACTGCTCAAGTTGCACCACAGCGGCTCATGGGTTAAAGAAGCCATGAACCAGGAATTATGGCTTATTTGCCACATTGCTATTGGGCAGTACCACCACTAGTGTTACTGTGGCAGAGGTTTACGAGATATCTGCTACCATTACTGCATATAGCAGACCAGGGCCAACACTAGTGTTACTGTGGCAGGGGTTTACGAGGTACCTACCGCCATTAACACGTACAATGTTTAAGTGTCTTGGATTCTCTCAATGTCACCTGATGTATAGCTATGGTTTCCCATGTCATTATAAGGCTGATGCTCCTATGCCATATCTCTTGTGGGATAGCATCACGTTTAGCCTTTCCAACATATATCAGTTTTCAATATTATTTCGCTTATTTTCAAAGAAAAACTTAAAGAAATACAATAAAAACGATTTATGGCTGCTCAAGTGTCTCTTTTACTGTATTTTGAGACAAGAATATATTTAGAAATGAACATTAAGCTGACATCAGAAGAAATTTCAGAATATGCGATAACAAGAACTTAACAATTCAGTGAGCAAAGATGAAATATATATATAAGTTTTGCATTGAATTACGAAAGAACAGTGAAACACGAATCATGTGTAATGCATGTCTTCCATCAATACATTTTTTTGGGACTGTAGATGGCCACCCCTCAAGTGTGGGGATTATTTGAGCGTCAGTATTAAGAATGGGGTGGACAAATAGCCTCGGCACAGTTGTCAGCAGAGATGGACTTGACCTGGAACAAAGAAGTAACTTGTGCGAAAAAATGTGATGCCGTTCTCCACCGACAAAATACGATAGTTACACGGGCGATGGGAAGGTTTACTGTCAGCCGGACGACTGGCCTGCCCTTGGAGACGTCTTGGAACTGATTCAAAACTCTCATATGGAGGATGAAGAGACTTTTACTCTTCATTCCAAAGTAACATTACAGGTACGATACATTGTACGAAGAGAAACATTCGCAGCCTTTGAAGTACAGACTTTGTAAATATACAACATTAGAACGTATGATAACGTAAACTGAATGGAAATAGATGACTGTAATGAATTATATTGTCTTCTTCCTGAATCGTACCTGTTTTAGATATGTGTCAATCGATTGCATGACTTCGTTATTTTCTTAAAAGTAATTGTGTCGCTACCTCTCGTCATGCTTCCTAGTGGCACAGTTTGGTAATGTTCTTAAATTACATTTCTTTAGTAAAGTCCGCAGTGTCCACATATTCTTATCTTGAAATTCTAGAAAGTTACCCATGTTATTCTGCATTTATAACAGAAGCAGTTGATTTTACAGAATGCGGAGAAACATAACCAGTCAGGATAGGTATAGAAAATTTAGGTAACTGATCACTCAAGCAATGACAAAACACCAAAGGGAGGAAGGAGCCAGGTCGTGACGTACACCCACCACAGGTGAAAGATGAAGCGTGTACCGTAAAGCTGGGCGTCAGGGAAGAGGCTCAGAGATGACAAGCCTTACGGCAGCTTGCATAGCTACCGAGAGAGAGAGAGAGAGAGAGAGAGAGAGAGAGAGAGAGAGAGAGAATAACTTATTTATCCTCACTGTCTTCCATGCGTTGTCTGGTGTAATGATAATGAATACCAGTATTGATTGACATGCTCTAACCTTCCTGGGATGAAAGCCATCAAGCCGGCCGGGTATATAGAGGGGAGAGAAGGGCAGGGGAAGGAAGACAGGCTTACCTAGATTACGGTCCTTTGAAAATAATGGAAGACCAAAGCATCATATATAATCCAGGAGTTTTACTCTGGGGCAGGAGTATTACCTGATGGGTGACGGAGGGAGAAGCATGGGGTCGCATGAGAACCTCAGCATATGGGAACAGTATATAAGAAGTGCTGGAGAGGGTTGGCAGCACGGGTGTCGCGGTGTGTGTGGTGCATCGCTCAGGAAAATCAAGAAGAGGAATGGTATGTAGGAGATGTTGAAATAGAAGGGGTATGGGTAAGCATGTGGTATGGCAGAGGGGTGGCTCACGCTTGGGTGTAGGAGAGTGATGGACAGAGGAATAGGTGAGGATAGGGAAAGGGTGAAGAGAGTGTGAGGATAGGGTGAGGCTTGAGAAAGAAGAAGCAACGTAAAGGCTTTTGTTAAGGTTGAGAACAGGAAGAAGAAAATAAGAAAAAAGCCATGAGGAAGCGTAAGCAACAAATATACTGTAGGGTAGGGCATATTGACTGGTCTATAGCAATGTCATGACTACAACTCTTATCTGTGTGCAGGACGTGGAGGAGAGTCTGGTCCTGGGCCACATGGAAAGAAAT
>JAUUDZ010457196.1:0-11067 GCA_032361705.1 Panulirus versicolor | reverse complement strand
ATCATAACTATGTGCAAGTATGATCATTTTAACGATAATTCAATATTAATGACGATGCGAACTGTATTTCTGCTCAGCTAATTCCGTCGTATGGATCTCTTTCTTTCCTTGTACTTATAAACTTCTACCATGATTTGTAAAAAAAAAGTGTGCGATTTCTATATAACTTGAAGTGTGGCCCCACTTGAGACAAAGAAAATGAAACAAGCTTGTGACCACTAACTACCTCCGATAATGACGGTTGCATTTCTGGGGGAGAGAGAGAGAGAGAGAGAGAGAGAGAGAGAGAGAGAGAGAGAGAGAGAGAGATATAGAAAAAAAAAAAAAAGTCAGTTTTTCCACTTCCTTCCATAATCAATAACTATCGAGATGACACAAGCGGCAGGTTTCTGCTTCGAAACTGTAAACAATCAATCACTGCTGTATTTGTCAGACGTTTCCACGTAACACTTACTCTTAAAGATGGGTTTTGATAGAATTCTATATCCAACATCAGTAAACTGTATTCCATTTTGATATCAATATAAACTTGTTAAAAGCTTCAGCATTAAATGTATTACTTTTAAATCCGACATAATGTAAATGATATTCAAACTATAAAACCCAATATGAATACATTCCTCTCAAAAGGAATCTGCAGTAAGTCTTGCATATAATACAAATGTTAATAAAAGGGTATATAATATATATATATATACTTACTTTCTTATACTTTTTGGAATATGTCCAGTTATGATTCATATTCGTGCAAAAATATGGAGGGAAAAGCATCAAATGTGAGCAGTTGACCTAAGATTACGGGTCACAACCTAATTATGAACATAAGATTAAAGTGGTGGTCAGCGTCCTTGGTCCATAAGCTGACCAGAATCAGTAATGAGAGATTTTCTTTTTTATTATCAATGTGAGAAACGTAAGAGAGTTGGGCTTTAATTCTGTCAACTACCAGGTTCATTAAGTTATTACACCAAATCATAAACAGCAGTTGGAAAATCTTGCAAGTGTTTCCGACCATGCGAAGACTATACACGCTCTCACTGTATATATGCCCATGTGAACAACTGTGTTACATTAAGTGAAAACTTTAAGCTAATCTTATGGTGACTGGATCATATGAGAAAACCTGCTGTTAGTATCAACATTTACGTTTGCCTTATATTCTGATGTTGTGATGCGTATTGACTATTGGTCATAACTGATGTAATGGCGTGGCAATAACTGGCATTTTCTAGAATAACGTTACTGGTCGTAACATGACCAGCTTATCTCTTAACGATGGTTGTGGTCAGGTGAAGCGGCAGGAACCTGCTGAAGTGGGTTTGAACAGATGTTGTTAATGGTTAGTTTACAATGGAGGTGGATCAAGTCTCCAGGTGGGCAACAACTATAGTGCTCTTGGTGACCTTTAACCTGGTGGGGAACTGTCTCGGGTCGTTCTAGCTCCCCTATCCACCTCCTCAACCACTGTCTAACCCTACATGATTGTAATAGGACATACAAGCCTTAGTGCTGGTGTTTCTTGTGAATTGTTTACACAGACACCTAATCAGGAACTGTGTACGAAACGTGTACAGTGAAGAATTAATAGAAAAAATTATCCTAACTCCTACTGAAGTGCGGTTTCACCACCATCAAGAACTAGCGTGATCATATCAATATATATCGACCCGTGTAGACAATGCACACGACTATATGCCATTTTGATTTTCTTTTGAAAAGCAATTGCTAGAGTTAACCCTTCGTCGGTCAGTTATAAATCTTTAGTATTTTCTACTGGAATAGCATCTATCGCCTAAGCATAATAAACATACTTTACGTTAAAAGTGAAATATATCATTCTTGGATGTTCGATGTTAAAAAAAAATTGCCTTCGAATTTTCTCAAGAAAATGATACTTGAGAAACATTCCAAAACCTATATATCTGTGTACACAATCAATAATAAATATCTACATAATTCATTTTATATTCAATTAATATCATCTTTTACTAATACGTATATGTCTTTATGTTACTCAAGAATAAAAAAAATTAAAAAGCCGACTTTTATGACTACACTAATTACTTTAAGAAAATATAAAAAACAAGCATAGTTGACCAATGTTACTCATACAATTACAAAGTATTTTTAACTAAGAGTTGTTGCTGTGGTAACATCTCACACACAAATCACAGATGATTATGTCAACATTTTGACAAAGTCTGTCGCCGGTGTCAGGACGACAGTTATTAAAAGATAATCAACAAACTGACAATCGTTATCCCACAAGTGTCATGGTCATGACTGACACAAAAGCAGTCATCGTCACCCGCAGTTACAACCCACCAACTTCTTCCATTCTCTTGGTTTCGTGTTAAGTTACATTTCAACGATTAATTGCGCGTTTCGTGTTAAGTTACATTTCAACAATTAACTGCGCGTTTCGTGTTAAGTTACAATTCAACGAAATGCTTCATAAAAAAAAAAAAGTTAATCGGGCTACCAAGCCTATGATCAAATTGTGATAGTTGCCAGCAACTGAATATTCCTCTCATCACATCTTACGGAGGGCTCTCAATAACAAATTTCTTAATAAGTTAGTGTAACTACTGTCTATTAACGAAAATTGTTGCCCATTTAATGGCATTATGTTTCGCTGCCACATTCCACTAACTGGTGCAGGACTATGGATATATTTCTCCAATATCTATCAACTATTCCATTTGATTTTTTTTATATTAACGAAAACTTTGATATCTAAAATTATTTGTTTTTAATAAACTTTTAAGTATGAATAATTTTAAATCATTAATTAATAATATAATCATACTATTCTTAATTTAAACATTAACTAATTTTGAAGATACCATAGCATAAATCTACATTAATATTATGTTACACAACCGTTTATACGCTATCTTAACAATTTTTGGATTAAATCCAACGAACCAGAAACAATCCCTGAAAAAATAAGAAAGTAATTAAGATAAAGCACATCCACCTATGAGCCTAGTCACTGTACATACGAATCACCCTGTGCCAATAATGGCAACCCGAGCACACACATCCAACCTACGTCAGCAGCAGTTCACCCAAGAACGGACCACTACTGACAAAAACCCGAGCTGTACCACGTAACGCTTACTGTACGTCATACTTTCCCATTATCACACAGCTGAAAATTCTCCAAAATTAGACTATGTATGTTTATATATGAGGAACACGTCGAGAACTTATACGATGGAATAAGCTGCGGGCAGATATATATATCTAATATGGTTTGTTATTTCAACTTAATGCCTATCGACTGCCTGGTTCATCATGGCCAGAAGATGGATAATGGATGCATGCGACATGGGAAGAAAAATCTAAATGAAAAAAGGAATGTACTGATGGTATCGGCAGGAAGAGTATGAGTGTGACTGGAAAGAGTACAAGAGAAAGCATTTTCACCATCATGTCTAACTTCTACCTAAAGTTATTAGTTTTTACATTACGTACGCACGGGTAAACATACTTCGAGGATCATCCACCTTCCCATTCATAACCTCTCGAAAAACTAGGCTGGATATTTTTGAAGTCTGTCAACCCCTTGGGCCATCGAATACTCTTAAATACTCTGCCCGCATCTCATACCTGTGCATGTATTCCTCCTCTTGTGCTTACAAACTACTACCATCATTTGTAAACATTTACGTTCATATGTTAAATAATATGACTTTAGTATGACTCAACACGAGACAAAGAAAATGGAAACAGCTGTTGACCAGCGTATACGTCCGAATATGGCTGCATTTCTCAAGGTCATGAGCGTGATTACTGTGTGGGGTTAATATCAGCCAGTTTGTTCAGGTCTTCTTCCTAAAATTGATGGCTGTCGTGATGAAACCAGCTGCAGATTTCCCCTCAAAACTGTCGACATTTATCACACGTTACCAGTAAGAGGTACAACTTACTAGAAATGTTGTACACAGAATTTTGTTTAACATTTATAAAGTATATTTCCTTTTTATTCAGATATGAACTTTCAGAAATCTTAAGACCTTTCGTATTAAATGTTTAAACTATTCATAAAAATAAGAAAATTACTAATATTTTTAAAAATCACGAAATATTATATACTCATGTATCCTTCTTACATAAGACTAAAGATTTCTGAACCTGGACTGAAATCGCACCTGCCTTCTATATATACTTACTTACTTACTAATTTCTGGAATATTCCCAATAATCTAACTCATTTTAAGATGAAAGTGTACGGAAAATTTAATGACCAGGTCGTCTCATTTTTGATAGGTCAGCCTCCACTTCCATTCTTCATCTACGTTGAATATATTTACTTAGCTCCTCAGGAGGATATTGTAGTGATCAGCGTTACTGGTATGAATGCTCACAAATTTGATTATGGCATTTTTTTTCCCTCCTTAGTGTAGCAAAAACAGGAAGGTAGCTGGGTGGGGTTACGTCTCCCTCTACCAAGAGTTTATATTTCACAGTTTCCCCTTACTGTCAAATTATGTGTACTTAGGCATAAATACTGTGACACAAGGCAAACATTTCAGTGCTAACATACCATTCAGGATAACATATTCCATCTCCCAAACTAATAATGATAATAAGAGAGCAATAGGTGTCAATTCGTGGGTCGTTGACGGACCAGCACACCTTGGATGTTCCTCCCGACTGTAGTAACTTAATTCGCTTTCACCATCATTGGGTTTAAAAGTCTCGCTGGGGAAGTTTTACTGCAATCTCCTTAAAAAAAATCCATCAACCTTTAGCCTTACTTTACCTTAAGATATAGAAATAGAAAAAGGAAAATATTTAATTAAATTTGATAAATCGACTTGAAAAAAAATATATCCAACAGAGTACAAAAACTATTCGTTACAGGACCGGCTTCCAACAAACAGACTTAAAGTTTTCCTGCATTAACATGATCTGTAGGCCATTTCTTATTTATTAATCATGATCTATACCCCACACTATCACTATCCATTGGTCTATCAGACATAAACATAAAATACAAAGAAAGAATAGAAGCACAGAGTGAAACATCCGCCATCAGCGATGTCTGAACTGGTCGCACACATATGGGAAACCATAGAACCAACGTAATTCGAGAAGAGTGGTCTGACAGACCCAAAGGATGGTCTCCGTATTAATGATATACTTCCTAAAATACACTATAGATAAAGATGGCGGCTATACTGCGTGAAAACGAGCGAGCTGGATACAAAAGGATGACGTATATTTACTTTTTCTCTCAACGATTGTTTTGTTCATGTGACCAACCAATCACCGGCCTGCAAACACTGCCTCGAATCAAACTCGTCCACCAACGTTCAGCAAACAATTTAATTACGATACCTTCTATCACTGCTCTGTAAACCAGGAGTAACTTGTTTACTTTGTCCGTTAACATAAGCATTTTACTAAGTTGTGTCCACTTCAGTGACAAAAAAAAGTGCATTAATGTTAAATAGAAATTTCTCCTCCATTCGATTTTAAAGAGCGTCATTGTCCGCGCAGAGGCCATGGTCATGGATTACTGGTGTGGAAGACCAAGGAATTCCTGACCCCAAACAAGGATTCAAACAGGTTACGGGTAGGAACAGTTGATGGTAAATTTACCCTCACCTGTTGTTGCTCAGACTGGTGCGGCGTCTAAGATTAAAAATAGTAGTGATGATAGTGAGAATGATGATAGTGAGAATGGTGATAGTATTTTGCTAAATGATGGTGACGATGATAATGGCCGTGAGCATCATAATAGTGAAGATGGTTCCTCCACCAACGATATATTTAGCTCTATAACAACTGCCTCTGAATAACAGCTCTTACTATCATTACGTTCATTACACGCGACCTCGGCGGCCCAGCCCACGTATTATAGCGAGAGGTTTCCAGTTATTGATTAACACTACCATTATTTACACTAGTACCTACACATCTCTCCCTGGGTTGTCAAAAGCGAGTAACAACATATCTCGGGTATCGCTCAAAATATGAGAATCCAGACCAATTATGACCATCACAAAATTACTGAACCGTTTATGAGCGAGAGATTCAGCATCCAGGAAACAATACAATCATCACTAATTGCATGTTGACAACGTAGGCGTAATCTACGTAATTACGGAACGTACGTCATCTTGTCTCAGGCTAATTCATGCTATTTCACTCTACTCCTTTCTAACTTAAAAAAAAAATCCGGTTAACTGTTATTCCACGGTATTTCCCGCTTAACAGCATAAATGAAAAATTGCGTAATGAAGACACAGGATGGCAACGAACGACAGTACTAACGCACCTTATATTAGCATGTAATAATTTCAACTCCCGTCGTGATGCACGCTCACCCCACTAGTGTAGCACAGACATGTTCAACATGCACATGACGCACCAGGATCACACACACACACACACACACTACTCCTTGGTAAAATGGTTATCACAGATCCGGCCTACACCCATCCCAGGTGTAAACACTCCTCTCGGGGCTTGCCAATAAATGGGTACCAGGGTTAGAATAGTGTATGTGTGTGTGTGTGTGTGTGTGCACATATACAAGAGTAAGGACATCATACATATGTACAAGGTTAAGACCCGGAGTAACACGAGTGTAAACTCTCACGACGTCACATACAAATAGTACTTACATGTAAGACGGCAGAGGAAGTCCATAGGATGGGAAAGTGTAAACCCCCACTCACTCCAGATAACAGACATAAATAACTAACTACACACAAACATCAGGACTCTTTCTTAGATCGAGTTCCCTGAGCAACTATAAGTGTTTATCATTCCACAATGACGACTGATAATACTACAACCAATACCAAGTTATGATCTTCACATCCTCACTTCCATCATTCTTGAGAATTCCTTGCAATGATTATCATAATTTAATACATACAATTCTTTGCTACACTATAAAGGAATTACACAGCCTTCTTCCTAATGTGGGAAAGTAATTTCTCAGTTCAAGTGTTCAGTGAAAAACTCAACAAGTGCCATATAACAACCGTTCCTCTGTCTCCTCCGCAAATGCGATTTAGATAAAATCATCTGTATATGGTTCTCAGCATTTTATATTTAACCTTTCCAGGAAAACCTATGTAATTACATTTTCGTTCCTTTGCCTCTGTGGTGCATATATTTAACGTATAACGTTATCGCTATTATTTTTAAGTATATCATAACCAATATCTGTTCCACCTGAGCCTAATCAAGACATCATGCCGTATACTATAAATACTATATGAAATTGATATAAAGTTCATGAGAGAATACTCCAAACATCAATATAAAAATAAAGTTATGCAATGTGGATAAACAGACAAGTCAATAAATAAAGATAATAGGAAACTTCCAACAGCAATCCTTGAGCGAGCGACCTGTTGCCAAGCAAGACAGTTAGATGTACGTGGTGTGAGGAAACTCTTCCCTCGGGAAGGTATTTGGTCATCGCGGTCGCCCTGCGCAGTGCACCTAGGGCATATCTACCGGCCTTGGACATACTGAAGTAAAGGCAACATATAGGGAGACAAGACCAAACACACCAACCTGCTACCAGTATGTCAATGCACTCGTCACTACACGTCTCCGGGAATGACCTCCTCAATGTATTTCGCAGATCCAGCGTAACTTGTCTGATCTCTGTCGCCACTGACAACACTTTTCCCTGGTACTGCACCGAGAGAAGGACGGTGGTACTGCTGCCACCTCAACCCTTCGTCAACAACTGGAATGGAGTCGCTACCACTTTCTTCCGAACCATCGTAGATTCGAAGCACCATATCATGAGTCCATACCACCTTAGAACCAAAAAGCAACAATTTGTACCAAACAACCTCGAATTATGGAAACATACCCAAAGAACTTTGGTCAGCTTACGGTTCATAATTATAGGATACTCATGCCGTCCCCAACGCCTTTTTGCCCCTTATAAAATGGCTATCCTCCACTTAACGGAACACCCATGCTTCAGAACCAATTTGCTTCGGACAACCGCCAAGGACAATCCGACCGTTAAAGAGCCGAGCCAATGTAGCCAACCTAAACTACATCACTTAAGACATTAATGTAAAGCAAGACTTCAGTGACCTTAACTTACATGTTCCTTTATCAACTTTCTGAACGATTTAGTTCTCTCTAAACGTCCCAAAGATTCTTACGACGAGTTACAGGGAAATCATTGGTCATTCACCCAATGGTTTTGTTATGCCGTATTCTGTCAAAAGTAATGATTAAGAAAGCCATTTCTTGTGCTATCTTAGTTACTACAATGTATTTTCAGTTTCATTACTTTGTTGACCTCGCTTTCCTCGTCTTTAGAATTCTTAATCTGTTCACCATTTACAACGAAAATAAATACAATTCAAGGAGGGTAAACTTAAAAATTTCGTATCCTGTGAGGCTTCCATCAGCGAACTTAACCTTCAGCACCTTTGCGGAATGCCACATACCATCATCATAATGTCTGGGAACCACCACTGAATCTGAAAATGATTGCGCCATACATGCTGGAAATACAGAATACATTTCCCCATCTTTCCTATCAATCTTTCGTTCATACAATGACCAGTTTGCCACTGTGATAAGGATGGAAACGCAATGACTGAATGAGAGTAAGTTAGTGAGTCGAACTCCTTTCTCAGTGTTACCACGGTCTCTTCTGACAGTCGCTACGGTGTGACATTTCTTCAACCTGGATGTTTGATTCTTCAAGCAAGATGCTTCTATCAACAACTCGCTCAAGTATCAGTAAACATACTTAATGATAATTGTACCTACCACAGTTGTCATCGTTTAGTTAATAAGGCCTAAAGTTCTCTTACTCTAGTTAGCATAATGATCGGAAGAGGTTTCGTACTTACCACGGTTATCGTATTTAACTAGATACGTCATCTTTAAATGTTACCGAACTTTTGGTAGTACGTCGTCAACCTAATGGTCTCAAGTCCCTGCAGGCAAGAAGTTATTATATTACTGTAGCCCTTACATAAGAGAACTATGATCCTTGGTTCCGTCATCGTATTTCAGAAACTAAACAACGTGAACATCAGATTTATCGGTCACCCAGCACCGAAATATTTGGGAATAAACAATTTGAACGGTAAGATCACTGAGGGTAGGCGCCTGAACTCTTGTGATCCGCGAGACTATGAAAAAAGTAGTCTTTGGTATATCGTTGTAAGTGTAAAGCCGACTTAAAAAGAACGTTAAAATGATCACTTCAACAGCCTTCAGAAGAGAATACTCCAACACAAAAAGTCCAATAGAACACAATTAATTACTATAGTTCACCAACAGGAACGCTCTGATGATAATAATTGACATCTCTACTATATATAAGGTACATACACGTCTTAAGGAAATATGGATGACTTTTCCTAAGTTCTGTTCCTTGTAATCTGAGGCTTCTATAGTTTTGCGATATTCAAATGAACATTTTCACTCATCTTCACAATCTTTCCTGTTTTCAGGAAACTTAACGAGGTATTGTTAAGCTTTGCTTCACTCGAACGAGATGGTCAGTCATCCAAGTCACTGCCACAATTACAACGTGGTCTCGACCTCTGACCCACTGATCCCATGATAGCGTAGCGCGGCTGAGACAATGTCGGCCTCTGTACCTAACCTAACCTAGTCACAACATCCAAAGGTGAAAATGTCAAATGACAGCTACGAACATAAACTGGCAGGTAAACAGACAGATTAGGCGAAAGACCACAACCATCGTCGACAATGAATAAGTAAATACAGGAAAACATGATAAAAAAAAAAATGCCAGATACTTCTTATACAAATTCTTGCGTGATCAGTTTTTGCTAGTATTGCGGGCGTTCGTGATGAACAGTACCCATGTTCCGTTAACAACGGTAGGACGATAAGTTTGTAAACACCGTTACGTATCCAGTTTCGTTAACTTTTCAAGTGTTACACATGTAGGAGACGGATCTACCTTTCCTGGCTTAATACGTAACTCAAGGTGATACTAATTCCGGATACAAAAAAAAAAAAGAAGATGCTACTGCTGATGATTGTATAAACTTGAATTACTCGAGGATTTTTCCCAAATGACAACACACCACACATTACGGGACATACTTGAGTATCAAGGACAACCCAAACAATACAAGAACCATCCTTGAGGAGCTGTGTCCGTGAGACATGATTGTGATGATATATGAAAACTACGACTGACAAGTGCTGGCAGCACCAGCCTGTTTGAATCATCCATGTCGGCATTATTGGCCTTTCATGACAAAATGACGTAGTTGGTGACACCAGGTTATGACTGTGAAGTATCTGTTAACATAACACTTAACTTATACCAGTACTTAACATACTAAAACCGAAGTGGTTTACAAAAAAAAAAAAAAATTAGAAACAAGCTTCTCAGATATATTTACCATCACGACCATGGGTTCCTTACCTTTTCAGTATGATGAACATTAGGTAATTCTTCAGGATACCATGCGAGCATCGGTATATTCATGCAAAATATACATTCAGAAAAACAAAACATTAAAGTACTCACAAACACGTATTAATTCAACTACTTAAGTAACAAAGTAATATTCAAAGTCTGTCTCAGTGGAATTACATTATAACAGAGACAGACTACATACATGCACATGTTGATCAAATCTTACCAAGTTTTGCTTCAGGGAAGACGTGGGTTAAACCCTCCAAAGTGGTTCACGTGTCCCAGAATGTTCCAACGAGGATTCAGAGATAATAACGTGTAAGAGTTAGGCCATTTCTTTCACCATGTTATTTACACAACCTAAAACCAGAGAATAAATGGTGGTATGAGTAGGCTCAAAAAATGTACCAAAGAACTAGGAAACAAAACTAAAGAGCAACAGTAAAACATTACCTACAATGGGAAGTGCATGATGTATCTATAAACTACATAAAGTGGAAAGGAAAATTTATGGATTTTCAGTTCCCAAAATACTTGGAAAAGTAAAAGCTGGAGGGAAGGATTTCCAGCCCCCGGCTCCCTCCCCTTTTAGTCGCCTTCTACGACACGCAGGGAATACATGGGAAGTATTCTTTTTCCCTTATCCCCAG
>JAUUDZ010457165.1:0-12373 GCA_032361705.1 Panulirus versicolor | reverse complement strand
TACTGGATTGGTGGTCTGATGTCCTGGTTTTCTGTCAGTAATTACTCGAGTTTCATCTCTTTTTTTTTTCTATTTGTTCTCGATGGCGGTCTTACAGGTCCATAAAAGATTTCGAAATTCCTCGTACATACTAATCATACAGGT
This sequence comes from Panulirus versicolor, assembly GCA_032361705.1. Taxonomy (NCBI): domain Eukaryota; kingdom Metazoa; phylum Arthropoda; class Malacostraca; order Decapoda; family Palinuridae; genus Panulirus; species Panulirus versicolor. Next base: position 12,229 of record JAUUDZ010457165.1, on the reverse strand, counting down.
CATTATCTGAAAGGCGAATCAGTCATTGTGATACTGATGAGTGATGGCTCGTATGATTTTCAGGCTATTCTATTTTTTCTCCCCTATGAACTGAACGAATCTTTAAAGCAAAAACTCAATCATATGAATTCGTATGTGTGTCATATATTTTTTTCGTTCTAGAATTGCTTCGTATTGTTGAGTGTTCAATACCTCACATGTGGGTGTGCATCATGGGCACATTCATCATCTAGATTTTCTTGCAAGACCGACAATCCTTTACTCAGAATTGGTAACTGATTTTCTCTTCTTTCTCGTTTCACTCCAGCTGTTTATCTTGCACCTATAGTGATACCTGAATGTTCACACTCTACTAATGCTTCTGAATCTTTGGTTCGGCCTTGGTATAACTGGGTATATACTTAGTACGGTTTATACCGCTGTGCTCTTCAATGTTCTGCAGAACTTCACCGGCGCAGAACGCGTGGGTATGTGGCATCCAGCAAGGGCCGCAGTTTTCACCCAACCCGTTCGTGATACAGTACAAACTCATGCTAAGTGTTCTGTGTTGCCGCCCCGTCTTGTCTGACAGTCGGTCGACCTCCGCCCAAGGATATAGTGATTAAAGTCACCGGAATTCAGTCCAGTGGTACTATGTCTTGGACGGCTCATGACGCCGTCGGACACCCCTCTCCGAACACTATCATCAGGTCTTGCCCTTGTAAGTCAAAAGTTTTCGCTTCACTTGCTCTCCTCCGCAGTCCTGCAGCGGGCGTGACCCATCAAGAGGGGGTGTTGAGGTCAGGGGGTGTGGTGCTGACCTCTCGCCTCGCCCGGCTTGCTTGCTTAGAGGTCATTTTTTTTTTGTAGGGGCGTTGGTTGGCTGAGGGTCGGACGTGGTAGTGTGTATTTATCTATCTATATCCACTGCTTTTGTACACTGCGGGGAGATGAGAGGGTTCTATATTCGTCGGGGCCCCATCTGGTGTGGGACGGAGGGGTGACGATGAGTGTTGGAGTGGAGGGGGGAGTTGGCTGGGTTGGGAGTAATGGAGTGCTACTGTGTCGGCAGGGAGGTGCTGAGTGTAAGTATAGTGGCAGGGAGGTGTTGAGTGTAAGTGTAGCTAAATGAATTTACTTTAGCGTTTAGGCAGAAAATGAGAAGGGGAGTTCCCTACCTCACTAATGCTTCCGCTGGAGGGTAGAGAATGAGTAAGGGTTTTCCAGCCTCATCCACCTCCTCATCTGATCCTCATTCTTTGGTACACTGCCTCTAGAAGCTTTTTTTCATAATGTATATTCTTTCTACGTTTATCAATCCTTTTTCTGTTTCCAATATCACATTCTAATTTTCAGATCTAAGAATAAGTGTGTTGAACACACACACACACACACACACACACACACACACACACACACATATCCTTCTCTTTCCCTGAGATTTCTCATCCTGTCATATCTGGTCCACATGGCCACACCCTTTGGAAAATCCATCATCTATGTCTCTCATTTCGTCACGTTTAAAATCTCTATCAAGTCTCTAAGACAGTCCCTGCAAAACATCATCTCACCTCGTCAAGAGACTAATCCCCTTGTAAATGGGAAGGAGAGATAAGAGGAGACGTGATGGGGTCCACAATGAGGCTGTCTAAAAAAGATATACATAGATATAGTGAAAGAAACAGGGAAGCAGAGTAGAAGGTAACCTTCCTAACCACCTCTCCCTCTGGCTCAACTAATCTACTTCAAATTCATCCCCATTATCTCAACCATTACACAGAAGGAACAGTATAACTAGGATCTCTCCCGTCTTGTGGTACACTATCAATATTCCCTGGATTCCTACGCTGCATGAGAACTCATGCATGACCTCTTCCCGTTCCTGGAAATCTTGCATAACACTTTAGCCCTTACATTCCACGGGATTTTAATCGTCATTCCACCTCGACACTACTCGTGGTCTCCGTCCCCAAGCTCGATCTTCATCGAAGACTATCGATCGTTGTGGTCTCAGTCCCCAGCTCGATCTTCATCGAAGACCATCGATCGTTGTGGTCTCCGTCCCCAAGCTCGATCTTCATCGAAGACCATCGATCGTTGTGGTCTCCGTCCCCAAGCTCGATCTTCATCGAAGGCCATCGATCGTTGTGCTCTCCGTCCCCAAGCTCGATCTTCATCGAAGGCCATCGATCGTTGTGGTCGCCGTCCCCAAGCTCGATCTTCATCGAAGACCATCGATCATTGTGGTCGCCGTCCCCAGCTCGATCTTCATCAAACACCATCGGTCGTTTTCGTTTTTGAAACCAGGAGTAGATATGTTTATCTCTTCATCCCCACTACCACTCCCAGAATGCATCAAGACCCCTAAGAAACAATCCCTCAGTGGTGTTTTTCAACGCTTCAGTGGTCTTCCCCTCCCAGTTATTCCCTTATCTCACCTCACTCTTCCTCCTCCGCGTTCTGTGTGTGTGTCAGACACTACGCGCTCACACGCTGCACGTCAATCATTTCCAGTCACATCCCCACTTAGAACCCTGGGCCATCAATTACTCCCCAGAGCGTCAAGATAAACGCACCGTTCGACCACAATTCCCTCCTCACCTGGGCATGACCACACTGATTTCCGCAGGCACGTGTCTGGGTGTCCTAGATACTGACTGGATCCGGGACCAGTCGATCGGGTCAAGTGGGGGGAGGGGGGGGGTCGTCATTTGAAAACGCAACACAACTTTTAACTCCGGAGATAAAATGTGTTTTCCAGGCAACGTTAAGAACTGGGGATTATTTTCTTGGATTATTTTCCTCTTCTTCTTTTTTTTTCATTTTTTTTGCACTTTACGTTTTTTTTTTTTTGATGTGTTAGGATTACTGTTCTTAAGAGTTCACAGTTTAACTATCAGCCAAGCCGGAACTCTACCACAGTGCCCTGCAGAAGTGTGTTCTCCAGTGTCTCTCCCTGAACCAGCTGGTTGCGACACAATGTATCCTCTGGGTACATTTCTATTCTCATTTTCTCTCTTTTGAAGCCACGGTACACATGGCATCGCCGTCCTCGTAGCGCCACTTGCCACATCTCGGTGTGCTCTTGGCTAGGTATATATTTGGTACGGTGTGTAATTACCTTTTTGTGTTGTATGGGGAGGGAGGTCTCTACATTCGTGGGGAACCCCGTCTGTTACACTTTCTCTACTGTCAGGTAACTTCTTAACATCTGTGTGTGTGTGTGCTGGTCAGCATCCACAATCATTCCACTCAGTGTCTCTTTTCCACTCAGTGTCTCTTTCCCACTCAGTGTCTCTTTCCCACTCAGTGTCTCTTTTCCACTCAGTGTCTCTTTCCCACTCAGTGTCTCTGAGTGTGGGATGGCGAACAGAAAGGGGGCTAACATCTAAGTAAAATCTGCAGTACAGGGATAGGTTGTGTGTGTGTGTGTGTACATGTAACAGCTGTAGCTGTGGAGACTTATGGGCACTAGGATCTGCTCTGTAGGCACAAGGCGGTGTCGAGACAACCCTGATACAGAAGGTGGATTCGAAGGCGTTAGTGTGAGGTCCGAGTGGAGTGGACGCTTTTAGTATGTGGGTGGGTGGGTGGGTGGGTGGGTGCAAGGAGGTCATAGTTGTCGTACCTCTGCTACATACTTCCTCTCTGGTATTGAAGTCAAGGTTTTGATTGCGACAATGAGAATATTCAGAGAAGAATACTACAGTAGGCATACTGATAAGCACGGCTGTATATGGAGTGGTGGGGAGGAGGGGACTAGAGTTTTAAACCTGGTGACGTGAGGAATTTAGAAATCAACTGTTGTGCTAAATATCTGATATGAGGACGGAAGGACAGCGGTGCGTGTGGACACTGCCAGAGCTGGCTTGGATGGGTTGTTTGTCTACATACTATATTCACCGACGGCAAAAGTGTTGGCGATAGGACTGGTAACGCTGGACCATATGTTAGGTATCTTAGTATACTTTTGAGCCAAATATTGGGTAATGCTGATATCCAGACAGCCCTAGCTGCAAATATTGGTAGGTAGGTAGTTAGTCAGGTAGGAAGGTAGGTAAGTAGGTAGGTAGGGAAGTAGGTAGTTAGTTAATTAGCTAGTTAGTTGGGTAGTTCATTAATTAGATAGTTAGTTAGTTAGGTAGTTAGGTAGGTAGGTAGGCAAATAGGTTGGTAGGTAAGTAGGTAGGCAGGTAAGGAGGTTGGTAGGCAGGTTAGTAGCAAGTTCTGATAACAGGGTCAGACATACGTGGCTATGTACCAGTGAATGGGAACCGGTTCGCCCGGCTGGACTACCTTAGGCTGGGGGACTCCTTAAATCATGCTGTGTGTGTGTGTGTGTGTTTAGGGGGGGGGGGGAGGAATTTCGGGACCAGGTGCACCACCACACGTGGTCGGACAGTGACCTGCAAATGACAGTGCCTCCTGGTGACGGAGGACCTGCCTTGCTCTCCTGGTGACTGGGGATGGGTGCCAGGGTCGTGACGGATGGTGACCGAGGATGATCGTCGACTGTGTGATAGTGATCATGTCAGACTGGCGATTAGTGACTGGCGATGATGGTGATGACTGTCTGCGTGATAGTGACCATCCCTGGGTGGTGATGGTGGTGACGGATGATGGTGGGTGGTGATGGTGGTGACGGATGATGATAGTGGGTGGTGATGGTGGTGACGGATGATGGTGGGTGGTGATGGTGGTGACGGATGATGATGGTGGCTAGTGACAGTGTCTGGAGAATGATCACAGTCCCCGGTGATGGTGATCGGAGATGGTGATGCTGCCTGGTGATGGTGATTGGTGATGGTGATGATGCCGGGTGATGGTGACTGGTGATCGTGCTTGGGTGATAAAAGGATGTTGGTGACCTGACATTGATTACAAGATGGCGACTACTGGGGGGGAAGGGGGGGGAGCCTCGCGTGGATACAAGAACAATTGCATGGTGACCCAACTATAGGAAGGACACTGTATTACTGAGGTCACTAGGAAAGCAGCAACAGCAGCTTGGTGACCTGTGCTACAGAGGGAGGGGGAAACATCGACCTACCGTCTTCACTAGGAATTTAGCAGCTTGGTGACCTACCTTCACGGCAACGGCTTGGTGATCAATGAAGGGCTTTATGATCACCAAGAGGCACGATCCATGGAATGAAAACGGGCACACGTTCACTGGGTGACCCTTGACGAACTACTGTGGTCATTAAATCAGCCGCCTGGTGACCTGCGAGGGGGGGACAAAACTGCAGTCACAAAGTCATTCGTGTGGTGACCCACGGAGACATACTATGGTCACCAAGATATACTGTGCCTGGTGACCCGGTCAGTCACCACATCATGAACCGCTTCGTGACAACCAGAAAGGCTCGCTGGAATTCTAGAAATGTTTGGCTCCGTAACCACCACTTGGATGTCTCAGCAAAAGAATCCACCTTGGCCACACACTCAGCTGGCCAATTTTTGTGGCACCCCAACCACACATAAAGGTGCCCCCCAACCCTCCCACAAACAGGTCATCTAGCAGAAGACAATGTACAGAACTCGAGTGTGTGTGTGTGTGTGTGTGTGTGATCAACCAGAGAAGTGGAGTTCATTAGCAAAATGGTGAGGGCGAATTACGACAACAAAAAAATTTCAACAGGGCCACAAAGCCTTTGTGAAAATATACACAAGTAGAATAATCGTACACACAAAAAAGTTGTCTTAGAATATACAAGAAATGCATCAAATATCTACACTTTATATGCTGTATATCGACCATAGTATCTTACACTAAACCTGCGATGATTATTTACATCTTACTGATTCCATTCCTACACCTGGCATGGGCTTAGGGTCTGTGTGGTCTGTGCATTTATCATCTCTTTTTTTCTTTCGTCCTCTTTCGGGCCGCTGGAAAAACAGGAATGGGGCAGACGCGGCCAGCTGACTGTAGGTACACTGCTGGACTCGTGTTGATATTGTACCTAACCTGTCGCTGGAACATCACGGCAGCAGAACTGTATGAAGATCTTTTTCTCTACGAGCATATGTTACCACTACTTAGATATTCTCTTTAATAGCATATATTTATACTTCTTAGATATTCTCTTTGCTAGCATATATTGATACTACTTAGATATTCTCTTTGCTAGCATATATTGACACTACTTAAATATTCTCTTTGCTAGCATATATTGATATTACTTAGATATTCTCTTTGCTAGGATATATTGATACTACTTAGATATTCTCTTTGCTAGCATATATTGATACTACTTAGAAATTTTCTTTACTAGCATATATTGATACTACTTACATGTTCTCTTTACTAGCATATATTGATACTACTTAGATATTCTCTTTGCTAGCATATATTGATACTACTTAGATATTCTCTTTGCTAGCATATATTGATACTACTTAGATAATCTCTTTGCTAGCATATATTGATACTACTTAGATATTCTCTGTACTAGCATATACTGATACTACTTAGATATTCTCTTTACTAGCATATATTGATAATACTTAGATATTCTCTCAACTAGCATATATTAATACTACTTAGATATTCTTTTTACTAGCATATATTGATACTACTTGGATATTCTCTTTACTAGCATATATTGATATTACTTAGATATTCTCTTTGCTAGCATATATTAATACTACTTAGATATTTCTTTACTAACATATATTGATACTACTTGTATATTCTCTTTACTAGCATATATTGATACTACTTGGATATTCTCTTTACTAGCATATATTAAAACTGCTTAGATATTCTCTTTACTAGCATTTATCAATAATACTTAGATGTTGTCTTTACTAGCATATATCAATACTACTTAAATATTCTCTCTGCATATATCAATACTACCTAGATATTCTCTACAAGCATATATTAATACTACTTAGATATTCTCTCTACTAGCATTTATTGATACTACTTAGATATTCTCTTTACTAGCAAATGTTAATACTACTTAGATATTCACTTTACTAGCATATATTGATACTACTTAGATATTCTCTTTACTAGAATATATCAAAACAACTTAGATATTCTCTTTACTAGCATATATTAAAACTACTTCGATACCTCTTTACAAGCATTCACTAATACTACTTAGACATTTTCTTTACTAGCAATTGTTAATACTACTTAGATATTCTCTTTACTAGCATATATTGATACTACTTAGATATTCTCTTTACTAGCATATATCAAAACTACTTAGATATACTCTTTACTAGCATATGCCAATACTACTTAGATATTCTCTTTAATAGGAAATGTTGATACTACTTAGATATTCTCTTAACTAGCATATATCAATATTACTTGAATATTCTGTCTACTAGCATATATCAATACTACTTAGATATTCTCTACAAGCATATATTAATACTACTTAGATATTCTCTTTACTAGCATATACTGATACTACTTAGATATTCTCTCTACCAGCATATATTAATACTACTTAGATATTCTCTCTACTAGCATATATTAATACGACTTAGATATTCTCTCTAATAGCATATATTAATACTACTTCGATATTTTCTTTACCAGCATATATTGATACTACTTAGATATTCTCCTTACTAGTATATATCAAAACTACTTAGATATCCTCTTTACTAGCATTTATTAATACTACTTAGATTTTCTCTTTACTAGCAAATGTTAATACTACTTAAGATATTCTCTTTAATATCATATATTGATACTACTTAGACATTCTCTCTACTAGCATATATCAATACTACTTAGATATTCTCCACAAGCATATATCAATACTACTTATACATTCTCTTTACTAGCATATATTAGTACTACTTAGATATTCTCTACTAGCATATATTAATACTACTTAGATATTCTCTCTACTAACATACATGAATACTACTTAGACATTCTCTCTACTACTATATATCAATACTACTTAGATATTCTCTCTACTAGAATATATCAATACTATTGAGATATTCTCTTTACTAGCATATATCAAAACTACTTAGATATTCTCTCTGCTAGCATATATTAATACTTCTTAGATATTCTATTTCCTGGCATTTATTGATACTACTTAGATATTTTCTTTACCAGCATATATCAAAACTACTTAGATATTCTCTTTACTAGCATATATTAATACTACTTAGATATTCTCTTTACTAGCATATGTTAATGCTACTTAGATATTCTCTTTAATAGCATATATTAATACTACTTAGATATTCTCTCTACTAGCATATACTAATATTATCTAGATATCATTTCTACTAGCATATATTAATACTACTTAGATATTCTCTCTACTATCATATATTAATACTACTTAGATATTCTCTCTACTAGCATATATCAATACTACTTAGATTTTCTCTATACTAGCATATATTAGTACTACTTATATATTCTCTTTACTAGCATATATTAATACTACTTAGATATTCTCTCTACTAGCATATATCAATACTACTTACAAATTCTCTTTACTAGAATATATTAATACTACTTAGATATTCTCTCTACTAGCATATATTAATACTACTTAGATATTCTCTCTACTAGCATATATTAATACTACTTAGATATTCTCTATACTAGCATATATTAGTACTACTTATATCTTCTCTTTACCAGCATATGTTAATACTACTTAGATATTCTCTCTACTAGCATATATCAATGCTAGTTACATATTCTCTTTACTAGAATATATTAATACTACTTAGATATTCTCTCTACTACCATATATCAATACTACTTAGATATTCTCTTTACTAGAACATATCAATACTACTTAGATATTCTCTTTACTAGTATATATTAATACTACTTAGATATTATTTTTACTAGCATATAATAATACCACTTAGATATTCTCTCTACTAGCATATATCAATACTACTTAGATATTCTCTTTACTAGCATATATTAGTACTACTTAGATATTCTCTCTACTAGCATATATTAATACTATTTAGATATTCTCTCTACTAGCATATATTAATACTACTAGTAAAGAGAATATCTCTTTACTAGCATATATTAATATTACTCAGATATTCTCTTTACTAGCATATATTAATACTACTTAGATATTCTTTTTACTAGCACATATTGATACTACTTACATATCTCTTTACTAGCATATATCAATACTATTTAGATATTCTCTTTACTAGCATATATCAATACTATTTAGATATTCTCTCTAATAGCATATATCAATACTACTTAAAGTATATCTACAAGATGATATCCAGCAAACTGCTCCTGGCGTACATGACGTCAAAAAATAGATTATGCTTCTTAACTTTGGTCACCACACTTACAGAGGAACAAAGAACTAACAGAGAAGGTACACAGGAGGACAACAAAAAACGGTACCCAGCGTTTAGAGAACCGATTCATAATGGGAGATTCGAGGCCATAAATTTGCTCATCATGGAAGAAAAAAAGAGTATTGGGTAACCTGATCATGACCGAGGTTTTACACCTTTTTTTTTTCTTGTGTCGAAGGACATAAAGATGGAACCACTACAATAAACTAAGCAAACACCTTGTTAGGAAAGAATTACAGAGGAGTGGATGAAACTATGTGTGTTGACAGCAAACACAAGTTTACAACAGTGTGGTGGAGAACCGTCAAGATATGGGACCCCATGAACGTAGAAACTACCCCAGACAGTCCACATAATTACAGATATCTAATTACGCACAGGTTAGTTTAAAGGCCAAATCATCATACCCAATGGTAACACCGTCTCGTTCGAGGGTCGGTCGTTCCATAGTGCACAAGGGCCGTATACCCCTCAGGCTCAAGGATCGAACTTACACGAACTCATCGAGTTAATGGAATTCAGCAGAAACACCTGTTGCTGACGTCATACCCTTGGCATGACCATATGCTCATCACCGGAAAACGTACATTCTTAAGGAAAAAAAGAAAGAAAAATAAAAAAAAGACTGCACACGTCACATACATGCGCACGGCCACCTGAACGCAAACATCAACAGCGCCAAAACCAACTAGCGACGACGTATTTAAAGTTGTTGACCTTCACTCTCCCTGCCTCACACACACCCCCATCTTTCTTTGCATCTAGCAACACACACACACACACACACACACACACACACATATCATGTATTATTTCAGTGTGAAAATTATGAATATTGCTAGGTGCGAAATAAGTTATGTTCCAATTTGTTTAAAATTCATATTGCGATATGAGTATATTCCAAACGATGATAAATCTAGGCCAACTCAGTGTAGATTGTGTTAATGCTTACCATTAATGTAACTTTTAAAAGTATTGTTCATTTTGAGAGCAATGTTTAGCATGTTCAGATGAATTAATGTAATGACAGGTAAATGTAACTATTGCTGACGATTCATAATGTTTAGTTAAACGTAAATCGTAAATCAAATTCTAATATAGTTGCTAATGTTATTAATGTTCTACTCTTTGTAGAACTCTGAGCAAATAAAGTATTCTATTCTGTTCACACACACACACACACACACACACACACACACAGGTGTGTGCGAGCGCGAGCGCCTTCTGTTCGCACGGGGATGTAAACTAAGCTCCTCATCTTTTTAAGCACGACCGTACTACTACTGAGCACGACGGTACGACTCTTGTGTATGATAATAATAATAATGATAATAATAATAATAATGATAATAATAATAATGATAATATTGATAATAATATTGATAATAGTAATAATAATAGTAATGATAATGATAATAATAATGATAATGATAATTCATGATAATGGTAATGACAATAATGACAATGATGAATATAATACTGATGATATTGGTTATTATTATTATTACTATTATTATTATTATGCTTTTAGTCGTTTTGACGGAGTATGGTAATTATGTAACAAAATGATATCATTAGTGATGGTAGTGTTGATAATAATAAAGATAATGAATAGATATGAGTACTACTGTAAACAACTGACACTACTGTTTCTGTAAACTTCTGTAAACTACTACTACTACTACTGTAAACTACGATTACTGTAAAAATCATGACAACATTGACTGAAATGAAATAAAAATCCTTTACAGGGTATTGAGTGTATGGACCAGAAATATAAACACGTAGAAACATTAAGTGTTATATCCATCACCGTACCAGGGATTGAAGACACGAGGGATGAAATGTATAGTTTTTTACCATAAGATATTCGTCGAGACTTTCCATTATGTTACACCCTCTGGTAGACATTGGCAAGTGGAGTTATGTGAAGTGAGAGAGTCATGGCTGGTGGTTTAATGAAAAGAGAGGAGGTGGTGAAAGTCTTGCCTAAGATGAAGTGCGGCAAAGCGGTTGGAGTGGACGTGATTGCAGTTAAGTACTGAAGAAAGGGGATGGCATTGTTGTTGACTGATTAGTTAGGATCATCAAGAAGGTGAGGTGCTTGAGGACTGACTGAATGCCTGTATAGTGCAACTGTATAAAGGTATGTAGGACTTAAGTGACCATTGGAATTAGAGAGTTTAAAGTTTGTCGAGTATGCCTGGTATGTTGATGTGAGGGTGGTGGCATGTGAAGAAAATCAGACTTCAAAAGTTGTGGAAGACTTATGGAGCAGGCGTTTGTTTTGAAAATACTGTGCGAGAAACACTCTGTGGAAGAAAACGATTTGTACGTAACGCTTTCGGAACTGGAGAAATCATATAAGAAAGTTGATATACACTAAGGCAACTGTTAAGAATATATAGCGCAGGAGGACAAATAGAGAGGACGAGCGAGGAGAGGCCGACCGAGAGGATAAATATGTCGGAAGTGGAGGGAACAAGAAGGGGAAGAGCAATGACGAATCGGATGGAGTTTTGTGTTTTCGGGGCCTTAACCTGCAGGAGGGCGAGATGCGTCTACAGGACATAGAGCGATGTGGTACAAAGGGGGCAACATGTCAATGGGTTGAGCCAGAACATATAAATCGGTAAGGGGATACCACGGTTAACTTCTGTTAAAATTCGCTGAGGACTTGGGGGAGGGGGGAGGGGGGGGAGGACTCTGGTTTCATTACATTATACATGACAGTTAGTGAGCGGATGTGAGCAAATCGGGCCGTTTTTCTTCTGTTCCAACCGCTACCTTGCTACACTGAAAATGGCAATCACTATGAAGGGGGGAACATATATATATATATATATATATATATACATTCCTATGAGTCCACGGGGAAAATGAAACACGAAAAGTTCCCAAGTGC
>JAUUDZ010457154.1:0-12373 GCA_032361705.1 Panulirus versicolor | reverse complement strand
ATATATATATATATATATATATATATATATATATATATATATTTCATTCATTCATGATTACCTCCGGACCAATTTCCATGAAAGAGTCCTGGTGTTGCGCAGGACCTCTTTGTAAACGCTGTCCATGGCTGCGTTGCCTTCAACGAAAGGGAAACGTACACTCCTTTGAAGTGAGACGAAAGGAGACTCCTTACTCGCTGTCTTTCCTCCAGCGAACAAAGTCCGGTAACACCACTCACACAAGCTAGATACGTGAACCAGCCCGTGTAAGACGTATTACAATGATTTGTCCATTTAGTATATAATTACACACCAGAATGTCTCTCTCTCATACACCGTCCTTGCACAGCAAAACTTTTCCCCATGGCATGAAGTTATGCTTATCCTCGTAACGTAAGCTTCACAATTCACACCTTGTAAATTTCACATGGACCCTGCCTGGAGCCTCGTCATACTGAAACAATATGCTAGAGGTGTACGTGGAGGTGCACGTAATGGCTGAAGATTCATTGACTTTCCCCAGTATAATACTATATAAACGCGCTGGCCTTCCGACCTCAGTGACAACACAACAGATGGACCCGGAGTGAGGGGTGAGGCGGCAGTGTGCAGGTAACACCCTCCTCCCACAGCAGGAGACACCAGCCCCCCCACCCGCAGGTCACCACGGAGCAACCTCAGGTCTCCTACACCAGCCCCACCCGCAGGTCACCACGGAGCAACCTCAGGTCTCCTACAATCACCCCTTATACCTTTCTCCTCCAGGTGAGAGAGCGAGCAATATTTCTCATCTTCCCTGAAGCAGAAAATATTATTCATATTCATGAGGAAGAATTTCTGGGTCTGTAACGATGGATGAAGACATCGCGTCCTACATACACTCACTCAATGGCTCCGGTGAACGTCCCAAGGATGATAGTCGACGTAGACCGCACTAAAAATAACAGAAAAGAACACAGTAAAATGATCATATTTCTCGAGCGACGGGGGACTCTGCAGGTTGGGTTGTATCTCACGAGGGAAGCGACCCAGCGGTGCGTCTGCCTGCCTCACCCAGATGGGAGGCAGGCACTGCCTCTCTTACCAACCTCATCGTCAGCAGCCACCGTCTTGTACGTTTTCTCACGCACACGGGGCCTCACAGAGTGAGTATAGGTTGTCATAATTACCCCAAGACTCCTGTTCTGAAAGGGTCCTGGTGTTATCCACGATCCCTTTTCACATGGGTTCATGCAGCTCAAGGCTAAGCCCATAGCTGAGCTATACTCAGTTGCAGGGAAAGGATGGACCTCAAGCAGGCGGAGCAACACCTCTGTCATACTAGAAACAAATTCGTTTTTGTTGTGAGTTGCACATCTGGAACATGAAAAATAACATTATTATAAAATTCTGGTTTCACACACAAGATGTTAACGGCTGGTGGGGATATCTTCCCATCATTATGCTCTTCCCTGAATCTTCAGCGGTTCCCACAATTTCACCTCAGAAGAAATCTTTCCTCGGTACGTCGAGTCACTTCACTGGGTTCTGGTGCCACGATTCTCAGCCTTTCATCACCAAATCTACTGCGGCGAAAAGGAAAATCTCTCTCTATGTTGGTGACCCTATAGGGCCCCTCCAACCTAGCCTCCAGCGCGCCTGAGGAGGGACCAACACTGGGGCCATCCCGGGACCGAAGCGGACATCAGTCATGGAGATAAGCGAGGATGACGGACTTAAATGATATAATCAAAGCTTATCATGGGATCTGAGCAATGCATGATGACCTCTGACCCAACATGGGAAAGAGTACTTGCCACTAGAAGCAGGAACCGGTAACCCAACACATGGAACATCTCACATCATGCGTAACGACCACAACCCACCGACCGGACATCCTAAGAGCAAGACAAACGAAAGAGGTTTATTATTTTCCTGATCTACTCTGGAGTGCAACATCCAAGACCAAGCAACGCTGTCACACCTCCATGCCAGAGAATAACAGACAGCTCTTCATTTGTCTTAGAACATAGAACGGAAGAACAGACTACATATCTCTTTACACAAGAAGCAACTCGAGCCTCCCCTTTCCTTTTGCAACGCCAAGCGACAGACCGAAGAAGTAATCACCTCACCACTTGTCCATCAATATACATGAGGCCAAGTCTGGTTCCTGTCACGCCAGAGTGCTGGCTGCTGCTGCTGCTCTAGACCTTCTTGACGACATCTTAACACTCTGGAAGACAGTGTTTACACTGTGCCGTCCGCTATGAAACGATTAGCCATCTCTTAACTAATCTGGCTTGTTGTCGAAAAGACGACGCAGCCTGAGGCGCGCAGATCGCCTGTAGCAGCATCAAGGGCTTGGCAAAAGAGGCGAGGGAAGGTTGGAAGAAGGTAGCCAGCCGGCTGAACATTCTCCCAGGAAACAGGAAATATTCAATGTTTGACTCCATCAACTAGAAGCTTTTTGTCTTCCTCTCCGACAAGACCGCAATCATCTCATGACCCCGTTCATAAGAAGCTTTCCCCTTCAACTGCCATGACAATGGTAGCCAGAGAGAAACGGACACCTGCCCTAGAATGTCATTGTAAGGACAGGGGCCGTGGACGCCCCCGAGAATGGATTAAGCAGCTGTTTGCTTGGTATTCCCCCAGAACACCATCGTCCTTGGGATTCCCTTTACAATTTTACGACCCGCTTAACTTACGCCAACTTGTGAACAATGTGGGCGGCCTTCTGGCACCAGCAAGAACATAACTAGCACGTGAAGATCAAAGGAGTCATCACAGACGAAACTCTCGCATGCATGGTATCAAATCCCTGACCATTCCTTAGCCTACACCTTCAGCATCTTAAACTCCAGGAACACTTCACAGTCATCCGAATGATACGATAATCAGCCTCATCAACTGTATGTGTATCATTCTAGCCAAGAAAAGTGACCATTAGAAAAAAAAAAATACTATATCTTCTTCCTCTTATAACGTCCAGAGCACAGCCAGCAGCTTCACAAGGCAGGGATGTGGTCCACCGGCGCAGTAATGATTAGATGGCACACTTCAAACATACAGAAGTAATGACCAGCTGGTACAACAAGCATACACTAGTGATGACCAGCTGGTACAACAAGCATACAGCAGTAATGACCAGCTGGTACAACAAGCATACAGCAGTAATGACCAGCTGGTACAACAAGCATACAGCAGTAATGACCAACTGGTACAACAGGCATACAGCAGTAGTGTAAAAACCCACAAGGTCATACGGGTCAACCCGATGAACAATTGCCAGGAAGTAACGCCGGTATGGCTTCTTTTATCGCACATGATATCATTTTCTTGGTTATTATCGCCAGCCTGTCTTCATCAGGAGGAAATGAGTCATTCGCAAACTTCCTGACATTCTCCTGCACAAGCAGGGAACAACCTGCTTCTGCTGCTCAGCGCCTCCTGCACTCATTGCAGCGTTCCTCGTTAATACATCTATTCAGAACCTTAATCACATCCAACACTTTACCAAGGAGTCATCATGACACCTATTAACTCTACACCAGTTTCTTGCCAGCAGACTTACGACGCTCCCAAGTTACAGTTGCACATTACAAACCATCTGGCTTATGATGTACTACATTATATATATATACATATATATATACCACAAAGTCTAGCTAAGTCTACCAGTCGTGACAACAGGTCAAGAAGTGTGGTAATGTTGAGTCTCTGTCTGTGTGAAGAGTGTCCTCAGTATATAAGCCACATCTTTAGTATGACATGTCCTGCGATCGCATATGATGAATCTGTTGTGTTCAGCAAGTTGAGAGAGATGGTGTCCAGAACGAAGACGATATAGTGTCAATCGCACATACCTAGGGAGTGCAGTTTGAAGTGGGTGTATGTCTGATGTGGTAGAAGTTAATACTGGGTTGGGAGGGCGGTTGTTCAGGGCTTGTCATCATGGTATAAGTTCTTATTCAGTGTCACGTTTGCTGGGAGGGGGATGGTGAGTTTCTTTTTCTACTACACTGGGAGTCTGTGGTAGGTTTGATGTTGTCTGGATGGGAGAGAGATGTCTCTAGGGCCGCTCCATAGAATTGGGTGACGAGCATTGTGTACAGAAATAGTAATACTTTTGTTTTGCGGTGCGGGTGGTGTGTGTGTGTGTGTGTGTGTGTGTGTGTGTGTGTGTGTGGTTGCAAGAGGAACTGTTGTTACCATATCTTGAATTTAACCATCGTCGCGCGCGGTGATGGAGGTTGTTCTGAACATGGCACCTGTTCACCTTCCCCGACGTCCTCCCGGCGACACAATCCTGTACCTGTTCACTTTTTCTACGCCTCAGTGAGAGGAAAGGTCTGCCAACAACATACCGCCAAGAGGCTGTCTCAGTACGAACACTTTTCGATATATTAATCCAAAGGGGTTGTCATGGTGCTGGCAAATGGCCGACCAGATACTGGCAAAGATTGTGAAGATGCTCTCAAGGGTTTATCAAGATCCTGTTAAAGAGTCGCTAAGATAATGCCACAGTGCTATCAACCTTCTGCCACAGCCGTCAACATGTTGCTAAAACATTAAGCTGCTTGGTAAATACATATGTCAACACCGTAACAAAATGATATCAAGCGGTGATCTACATATATCTCTCATCATCGCTCTCCGTCTCAACTGCTAACGAAGGCTGAGGTTACGGTAGCTTCAGACTTGCACTGATTCCTTCCCCAGGCAACAGGCACTCCGTTACTTCCCCCAGCAAGGCCACGAGATACCACACACCGTACAGTTATGACGCCTGTAAATCAACGCAACTAAAATTCCACCATTATTTGCCAGAAACAGTACAAATCAAAGCTAATGACAGGTTTGCCAAGGACGTCCTTCAGGACAATATTTTTCTGCATTACGACGATCACCTACAAACAGATACACACCAGGGAGTTAGAACGCTCAGCAGACTAAGCTTCTACAACCTCAGACATGACAGTGTATAAGGTAACAGAGCGCGCTGCAAGGGTTGACGTCCCTGTTTACACACAGGAGGTTTGAGAGAAAACCGCAGCCTCAACCTTCCTTTCCTTCATCATTTTACATAACCACAAACTAAGGTATCTCCGCCATAAGCTGACATGACGGAGCATTATCCCTTTCCACGGACATTTTAGTTTATTTTACAGTGACATCGACGCTTGGCCTTGCGAGGCTGTCACCTACGCACCTGCTGCTCATTTGTTTGTCTCCTCCTCCACACGAATGTGGATAAAATGAACGGAAAGTTACGCACGAGTATATTCATCACTTCGAATTTGTCACATAAAGAACCAAAGGCATACCTTTCATGAAACAAACAATAGCACACCAGAAAGTAGGCTATTCTGATCCAGTAAGAAAAACGCCCCCGCAAAAGTTTGAAAAAAAAACAATCCTCCCACTCGTATATTAGCATCAAACACATTCATTTAAAGAAGTGTCTGCGGAGAGCGCGGAGCTGCACGAGAGACATTTCCGCAGGTGCTCACAAGACCCCCATCTGTGCTCAGTATTAAAGGTCACCAAGAGTGATAAAACACAACCGCTCAGAGCGACCTCTCGTAACCCGCCTTTTCTTCAAATCCCAACGACTGTCTTTAAGGAAAATATTTCAGCGAGCTAATATTCCTTAGTGTTAATTTCACAACCATCATGTCTGACACTAACGTGAGTGCTGCTGCATCAAGAGACCAGCGGTGCGCTCCGACACCAGGGAAGGTGGACTCACCAACCACCCAGATTTGGCACATGTTGCCGCCGTTGTTGCTAAGCGAGCCACGCACTAGACCCTAACATGGTAAGGTACACGATCCGCTTGAAACTGGTGAAAATACTTTTGAAATTTTCGCAAACGTGTATACATGCATCACTATCCATCCGTTCAAATATGTATAGGATTATTCATTATAAAGGAGAGGGAGGGGGAGGGGATCAGACATAGCAAAGCTGATTTCTACCTGTGTGTGAACGCTGCCAAGAGCAGTGACGTCAAGATAGTCTCATATGTTTATCTTCGATGAGACGAGCCAGAACACACGGTAAAATTAGAATGTGAATGTCAATGAACTATCAGGGATGACGGCTATGTGGAGAGGTGAAAGTGGGTAAAAACCTCACACATGACAGAAAGATCAACTCCGGGTAAGTGATAGCATCAAAGCACACCACTTGAAGAGCTGATTCGTGGGTACCTGTGCTTGTGCTGCTGTCCTTGGTTTTTCTTTCTCAGTGGTCAGACTTGTGACATCACAAAATAATCATTATCTGAAACCTCAGAAGAATATCTAATCAAAGCCTACTTAAGGCAGAGAATAAAGTTAACAGGGTCTCTGACAGCCTTCTTCACTTGAACACGGTAAAGAAGCTGTTAAAAATATTGGGTTGTCAGACTCAAAACTGTAGGTTAATGTCAATACGTAAAACCAGGATCGTCAAACATCGACTGCGGTGAGGAACCAAATTATCAAGAACTGTCAAAATTCAGTTTCCTGGGTGAAAATTATTGCAAACAACGTTGGGAGAGGTAAGTGTAGGAAAGTGAGGCTTAGTAGAGCAGGTGACCACCGGGAGGCCGAGGGCAGCACCGTCGCCAGACACCGCCTGAGATACTTTCCCTTTCTCCACCGCTGGAGGCAGCCTTGACCTTGTCACTTCTTGTTGCCCATCACACACTTTTTGGGCATACGAATTTTAGAGGTCTATTTTCTTTCGATTCTTTACAAGTAATTCCTTTGGGACGGACATACAAAGTTTATGCCGGCCAAAATCTGAGCGTGACTCACGTGAACTCCAATGTAAATATTGTTGTCCGTAACTCAGTTCTCTAACCATGACTAAGTGTTCAAGAGGTGTAGCAAGCCTAATTTCTATGAATGATTCAGGAAATCCCTTCTCCACTTTCACTCCCGAGGCTGGAAGCAAATGGACCGTGAAGAGGACGTGTAACCCTGAAGGATGTACGGAAATCAAGCCCATGTCAACACCCCCGACGACCTTCAAGATTTCTGGGGCGAAGAACGTTGTATATTCACATCCATGAGATATATTGTATACAGTCTCTAGTTAACACTGTCCGTTCTTCCGCCACTGACGAAGTTAATTTTCATTCTTTCGAATTATTACATAATCTGCTTTACTCTGTAGTGCGAGACTTGTTTTCATTAAAAGACATATGAATATAATAAAGACTAGTACCAACGCCTTACTGTTTCAGTGGATGAACATTTACCTGCTGCGCTCATGACGCCAAGTAAGGAAGGTTAGCAGCGAGGCTAGTGGTTTAAAGTGTATGACGAGTGGATGGGTTTACAAGATGTGTGGATCGTGTGGATGGGTGAGTATGTACACGGGCAAGTATGTGGATGGGTAGGTGTGAAGTCTTTGGATGGGTAGCTGTGAACTAAGTGAACGAGTAAGTGTGAAGTATATGGAAAGGTAAGTGTGAAGTGTAGATACGTGTAAGAAAGAAGTGTATGGACGGTAAGTGTGACGTGTGTGGACGGGTAAGTAAGAACTGCGTGGGCTGGTAAGTGCGAAGTGTACGGCTGGGCGAAGTGTGCGGAATGGTAAGTGTGAAGTAGGACAGCCAAGCGTGACGGACACCCTGGGAGCCACAAGACCACGTTTCCGGCGACACATCTGCCCACCCGAAGCGGAAGCACTACATTGACTCATCCCAGGATGTAGGCGTTCACCAACCCCTTCGTATCCAGACGTTCTGGAACAAGCGTTCACCATGCCTCCCAAAACCTTCACAAGCGTCATTCCTGACGTTCTCGTGTAGGCGTTCACCTAACTCCCAAGACCGTCGTCCACAAGCGTCAGTCCTGGTCATGGTCTCAGTGGTATAACAGCCAATTACAGTTCACTACAATTAAATCCAACAGCAGAGTAATCTATCCACTCTAGATGTAAAATTTGGACATGGCTTATCTGATCCAACATCTGTAGTGAAGGTTAAATGTAAGACTTCCAGTACTGATGTTCGAAACACTGCAGCCGACAGTTAATCGAATCCCTCCGCTACCACCGACAGTACATAAGACGTAACTCCAGGTAGTACATGTGAATGCACAACGTCTTCACAAGTTAACTACTACAGCCTAACGAGAGATGTATACATCACGTTCGGTAGCGACGGAAGGCACCTTTATAGAACAGCTGATCTTCACGGTGCGTTGGGAAGCATAATTGTTGCCAATTCTTGCTCATAACCACCTCAAAATGTCCGCTTCTCAGAATGTACACACCATTCACTTTTGTTTTACAAAGATACAGTTTTGATGTACCCCTGTCCCTTTTCTGTTGATCTACATGAGAAATGAATCACAGGAAAATCCACCTGCACAAAATTTTGATACGTTATCATATCATGCTGGAGATGAACTATCATTTCTGCAACAATGAAGTCAGCTGCAGCAAAGACAAATTAATTTTCGGCCGAGGGTACACGGCAGTGTTTTCCGATCATCACAGCCCAGCTCGTATGCACTTAAAAATAATCGGATAGACTAGCGAGATTACGACAGAAACTGAACGTCTACATTTGCAAGCTGACACAGAAAAACTGGTTGTCTGGTCTAAAAGATGACAAATCAAATTTCATAACTATAAGTGCAAAGTTCTGCACGTTGGTTGGAAAATGAACAGAAATAATATGGCATGAAGTCTGTTAACTTATAAAAACGTAGATGTAGAAGGAAAGCTTAGGTGTAATAATCTCCGAAGCCCTAAAGCCAAATAAACGGCGAGAAGAAACAATAATGAATACAAAATAACATTATGCTTGACAAGCAGGGCATTCGATTGCAAGTGTAATACAACAATCGTCGTTCTTCGAATCACTGGTGCGTCTCCATCTTGAATACTGCGGTTAGCGTCACTCTACTTGAGAAAGACTTTATAAAAATACAGAGTACAGCAAGGAGCGACCAAGACGATTCCCGGAAGGAGAAACAAATCCAGAGAGCAGACTCGATGACCTAATCGTAATCTGCTTTCAAAACAGATTTTCAGGTGATGTGAAACAAGCAATGAAAAATTATTAAAAACTGACCGTCTGGATGGAAGCTGATATCAAAAAAGCTAAATCAGTCTGATTTCTCTCGTACCCGTGGATACTAATTCGTGTGCAAACCTTTCACTTTGAATGAGGCAGAGAACTTTTCTTCAACAGTTATGTTAACATACAGAATGATTCACCAATAACAGTAAAACCACAAATATTTAACTTCAAATCCACTTCTCTGTTTTTGATCAGCTGTCGTCACGAACAGCGTCGAAAATACCATGGGTCTGTTGCCGTTTCCGTGCCTTTGTATGCTTATGAGTTACGTCAGCCTATGGGCGCGTTTCATGTTCAACAAGTACTAATCACCTCACATCGTGAGTGACCAGGATGGGCGTTACGGGAGCCGACGTCGCCATGTTGACTCGGGAAGGTCGGTGAACTACCGCGCCATCCCAGCCACCACCATCTCCATCAACTGTGTCAGGCCTCACATCGGATCCACTTCTCATCCATCCGTCATAACACTCGCATCTAACACTCAGTCCAGTAATTTCCAGATACCTGGTCTGTCTTACTTCCTTGTACTCCATAAAATATGGCTCTCGAGGCTTGTTATTCTCACGCGATGCAACTTTCCGCCCTCGTCCTGACATCCGCCATTAGCGGTGCGTGGAATGTTCCAGTATACTGCGGACTTGCCCACATAAATAACGGACTTTCCATTTCCTGTTATTTAAAACTACCTTATCTGTACGTAACATCTCTTCCGTCGACGCAAATCTACCCTTGTCATTCTCAATTCGATATATATTGTACTTGGGCCAATTAACGACAAATGCTCATCTCACCAACTTCATTCTTAAATAACCACAGACACGAAATTTTCACTGTTTCGGTTTGGGCAGTGACCGATGACACACTGGGCTGCTGATGTCCGGGGCTAGTGATCTCGTGCCGGTGGGTGTCACAGTCAGTGACTGGTGCAGTTAAACTGGCTGTTAAAGTGGGGGAATCCTCGCTAATGGCAACTCGGTCGCAGAAACTGTGATGACGGTGTACATCTCCAGTTCTGTATGTATACATGACCTTAATCACGTGACGAGCTGGGTCACAGCCAAGTCACCACCTACGACTCTACGAGATCATTTTTCCCTCGCCTTAACGGAGGGGGGTGAGGTCGTGTGTGTGTGTGTCCCGACTGGAGATGCCTTTGCCTCCATCCGGAGGTCTTCCGGGTGGTGTGACCTCACCTCTGGCCTCCCTTGCCAACGTGTGCCTGCGCTTGCGCTACACTCCCCCGGGTTCACCCCCATGCGCGGATGGTGACTCCTTCCTCTTGCTTCCTTCCAAAACTTACAATTTCTCGCTAAATCCTGAGACCGAGGCACCGTAAAATGTCTGGCTCCACGAAGACACACTCATCAACTTCACTCCCTTCATAATGTGTCTCCCTGCCTTCTTTACACCACGAGTGCGACGCACTCGCAGACTTGGGAGGTGGTGCTACGAGACAGGAAGAGGCGTCACGTAGCCATAACAACACCACTGCGCCTCACCACACCACACGAACCGCTCAGGTACACCACTGGACTCGTCGGGTATCTAAGAACTCACGAGGGTACCTGTCAAAAACTTAGGTTTAGACAGTTTCTCCAGCAGTTTACCGGCGTCAAGGCTCTTTACTGATCCATTAGGCCAGCGTCTGTCGCCTCAATCACACATCCGTGAGGGGCATGTGGTAGCAGGAGGCCCACAAGAGTGATGAGAAACAAAGTAAATAACTATGAAGCGGTGTCAGGGCGAGGTTACCGCACAGAACGTTCATTATGTTATCACGGGAGGTCTCGTATGTGGGGGCGATGATGCGACTCTCGCCAAGAGCTACAGGACGCTCGCCAGTACTGACAACAGGACACAGCTCGCGAATATGTGGCTTTCTTTCAACAAGGCCCAACCAAACCTCTACTAACCCAACGACACGCTGGCCCTCACGACCCGGGGCCTGCCACTCACTACCCTGACCAAAGTGTCTTAAGACGGAATCAGGGCACGGCAGGAAGTGACAGGGGAGACTGGGGTGAGACGGGGTGCAGGTGTGGTGGCATCTGGGGGCAACGGGGACCCGCAATTTCCGCAGAGCGTCTGACGAGGAGCAACAAAAATCTCCGAGAGAGTACGCTGACCCACAACATATTTCCAAGCCTCTAACCTCAAGCACAGTATCATATATATATAAGGGGAGGAAGAATACTATTCTTGTATTTCATGCATGTCGCAGAAGACGTCAAAAAAGGGAAGGGAGCAGGGGTACTGGAAATCCTCTCCTTCCTGTGTATCTATTCTAAAAGATGGAACACTAGGAGGACCCAAGCGAGGAGTGCTCATCCTTCTCCTCCTCCAGGAAGTTGGGGTGGGTCTGAATGAGCGTGAATGTAACCAAGATGAGAAGGGTGAGGTAGGTAGTATGTTTATAAGGAAACTGGATGTTCTGGCTCTGAGTGAAACATAGTTCAAGGGTAAGGGGCTTGATGGCTTGGGAATGTCCGAGGAGTGAAGTAAGAGGTTATTGTGAGGGCGAGGAGATAATGACCCTGCTCCACACCACCACACGTCACTACCACACCTCTGGGGGCGACTGTAAGGCGCTCATGGAAATCCATAAACATCATTAACGGATTCCAAAAGTAACGAATATTTACGATATTTTGGCCTTCATCATTATCATTACTCATCATCATCATTAGCAGGTGTTGTTGTTATGAAGTAGTAGTACTAGTAGTGATGGTGTTGGTAGTGATAGTTGTAGTAGCATTAGCTCTGTTTTCGATGCATTATGCAAGAGAGTTAAAGACTGACTGGATATGCGCAAATGGGGTCAATGTCTGGCTGTTTCTGACGCTACTTAGCTAAAACGGAGGAAGGCAATTAAATATAAATTTCCAGACCTCAGCTTCAATCTCAGATCAGGGCAGGGGTAAAATCCACAGTGCTTGAAGCCACGCACTGTGTACATACGTTAAGACAAAGAAAAGCACGGCGGGCGCGGGAACGGAAGGAGGGAGGGAGGGAAGGGGCAGGGTAGGGGGGGGGTGACACCGCTTGCCCGACCCCGTTACGATAGCACCCAAGTACCAACCCCGTTACATCTTCCAGCATAGTAGCACAGGTACAGTAGATCACAGAAAAATGACATTAACGTGTATATTCGAGCTTCTCAAACAGTCATGGTCGGGAGGAAAAAAAATAATCGCACTAGCGTACGCTGAACCCTGGTGTCAGCAGCTGTTGCGAGTGACAAACGACCGGGAAACATGGCAGGTTCAAGGTTCATCCCAACCGCCAGCGCCTCAGGCGTCA
>JAUUDZ010457133.1:0-12374 GCA_032361705.1 Panulirus versicolor | reverse complement strand
GTACAAGATTTGCTTGCCAACCAACGTAGGGTGGTGTATAAGATTTGCTCGTCAAGCAACTTAGGGTGGTGTACAAGATTTTGTAGCCGGTCAACGTAGGTTGATGTACAAGATTTGGTAGCCAGTCAATGTAGGTTGGTGTACAAGATCTGGTTGCTAGTGAATGTACGTTGTACAAGATTTGGTAGCCAGTCAACGTAGGTTGATGTGCAAAATTTGGTAGCCAGTCAACGTAGGTTGGTGCACAAGATTTGGTTGCCATTCAACGTAGGTTATTGTATAAGATTTGGTAGTCTGTCAACGTAGGTTGATGTACAAGATTTGTTAGCCAGTCGGCGTTGGGCAGCGTACAAGATTTGGTAGCCAGTCAACGTAGGTTAGTGTAGAAGATTTGGTAGCCAGTCAGCGTAGGATGGTGTACAAGATTTGGTTGCCAGTGAACGTACATTGTACAAGATTTGGTAGCCAGTCAATGTAGGTTGGTGTACAAGATTTGGTTGCCAGCGAACGTACGTTGTACAAGATTTGGTAGCCAGTCAACGTAGGTTGTGAGCAAAATTTGGTAGCCAGTCAACGTAGGTTGGTGCACAAGATCTGGTTGCCAGTCAACGCAGGTTAGTGTATAAGATTTGGTAGCCAGTCAACGTAGGATGGTGTACAAGACTTGGTTGCTAGTCAACGTAGGTTTATGTACAAGATTTGGTAGACTGCCAGCGTAGGTTAGTGTATAAGATTTGGTAGGCAGTCAAGGTAGGTTGGTGTACAAGATTTGGTAGCCAGTCATCGTAGGTTGCTGTACAAGTTTTGATAGCCGGTTAACGTACGTTGGTGTACAAGAGTTGGTTGCCAGTAAACGTATGTTGGTGAGATTTGGTTGCCGGTCAACGTATGTTGGTGTATAAGGTTTGGTTGCCAGTCAACGTAGGTTGTATAAAATTTGGTTACCAGTTAATGTACAAAATTTGGTCGCTAGTAAATGTAGGTTGGTGCACAAGTTTTGCTTGCCAACAAACGTAAGTTGGTTTACAAGATTTGGTAACCAGTCAAAGTAGGTTGCTGTACAAGACTTGGTAGCTCTAAACGAAGGTTGGTGTACAAATTTCGGTAGAAAGTCAACTTAGACTGGTGTACAAGATTTGGCTGCCAACCAACGTAGGGTGGAGTACAAGATTTGTTGCCAACCAACGTAGGGTGGTATACAGGATTTGGTACCCGGTCAATCTAGGGTTATATACAAGATTGGTAGCCATTCTATGTACGTTGGTGTACAAGATTTGTTTGCCAGTCATCGTACGTTGGTGTACAAGATTTGGTAGCCAGTCAACGTAGGTTGATGTACAAGATTTGCTGGCCACTCAAAGTACGTTGGTGTACAAGAATTGGCAGCCAGTCAACGTAGGTTGATGTACAAGATTTGGTAGCCAGTCAACGTAGGTTAGTGTAGAAGATTTGGTAGCCAGTCAACGTAGGATGGTGTACAAAATTTGATTGCCAGTCCACGTAGGATGGTGTACAAGACTTGGTTGCCAGTCAATGAAGGTTGGTGTAAAAGACTTGGTTGCCAGTCAACCTAAGTTGGTGTAAAAAATCTGGTTGCCAGTCAGCGCAGGTGGTATACAAGATATGGTTGCCAACTAACGTAGATTGGTACACAAGATTTGGTAGCCAGTCAACGTATGTTTGTGTACACGATTTGGTAGTCAGTAAACGTAGGTTGGTGTACAAGTTTTGGTAGTCCAGTCAGCATAGGTTAATGTACAAGATTTGCTTGCCAGTAAACGTAGGTTGGTGTACAAGATTTGGTTGCCAGTCAACGTAGGTTGGTGTATAAGATTTGGTAGTGAACGTAGATTGATGTCCAAGATTTGGTTGCCAGTCAAAGTGGGTTGATGCACATGATTTCGTTGCCAGTCAACTAGGTTGTTGTACAAGTTTTGGTTGCCAGTTAACGTAGGTTCGTGTACAAGAATTGGTAGCCAGTCAACGTAGGTTGGTGTACAAGTTCTGGTACCCAGTCATCGTAGGTTGGTGTAGAAGTTTAGGTAGCCAGTCAACGTAGGTTGATGTACAAGATTTGGTTGCCAATCAACGTAGGTTGGTGTACAAAATTTGGTAGACAGTCAACGTAGGTTGGTGTACAAGATTTGGTAGCCAGTCAACGTAGGTTGGTGTACAAGATTTGTTTGCCAGCCAACGTAGTCTAGTGCACAAGATCTGGTAGCCAGTCAACGTAGGTTGATGTACAAGATTTGGTTGCCAGTCAACGTAGGTTGGTGTACAAGATTTGATTGCCAGCCAACGTAGGTTGGTGTAGATTTGGTTGAGTCAACGCAGGTTGGTGCACAAGATTTGGTTGCCAGTGAACGTAGGTTGGTGTACAAAATTTGGTTGCCAGTCAACGTAGGTTGGTACTTAAGATTTGGTAGCCAGTCAATGTAGGTTGGTGTACAAGATTTGGTTGCCCAACGTAGGTTGGTTTACAAGATTTGGTTGCCAACCATCTTAGGTGGGTGTACAAGTTTTGGTAGCCAGTCAATGTAGGTTAGTGTAGGAAATTTGGTTGCCAGTCAATGTAGGTTGGTTTACAAGATTTCGTAGCCAGTCAACGTAGGTTGGTTTACAAGGTTTGGTTACCAGTCAAAATATGTTGATGTATAAGATTTGGTAGCCAGTCAACGTAAATTGGTGTACAAGATTTGGTTGCCAGTCAACGTATGTTAATGTACAAGATATAGTAGCCAGTCGACATAGGCTGGTGTACAAGATTTGGTTGCCAGTAAACGTAAGTTGGTGTACAATTGTGGTAGCCAGTCAACGTAGGTTGGTATACATGATTTAGTTACCAGTCAACGAAGATTGATGTAAAAGGCTTGGTTGCCAGCCAACGTAGGTTGTATACAAGATTTCGTTGTCAGCCAACGTAGGTTGGTGCACAAGATTTGGTTGCCAGCCACCGTGCATTGGTGTACAAGATTTGTTTGCCAGCCAACGTAGGTTGTTGTACATTTGGTTATCAGCCAACGTTGGATAGTGTACAAGATCTGGTAGCCAGTCAACGTAGGTTGGTGTACAAGATTTGGTTGCCAGTCAACGTAGGTTGGTGTACAAGATTTGGTTACCAGTCATCGTATGTTGATGTATAAGATTTGGTAGCCAGTCAACGAAAGTTGGTGTACAAGACTTGGTTGCCAGTCAACGTATGTTGTACAAAATATGGTAGCCAGTCGACATAAGTTGGTGTACAAGATCTGGTTGCCAGTCAACGAAGTTTGGTGTGAAAGAATTGCTTGCCAGGCAACGTAGGTTGGTGTACAAGATTTGGTTGCCCAACGTAATTTGGTTTACAAGATTTGGTTGCCAACCAACTTAGGTGGGTGTACAAGTTGTGGTAGCTAGTCAATGTAGGTTGGTGTAGGAAATTAGGCTGCCAGTCAATGAAGGTTGGTTTACAAGATTTCGTAGCCAGTCAACGTAGGTTGGTGTACAAGATTTGGTTACCAGTCAACGTATGTTGATGTATAAGATTTGGTAGCCAGTCAACGTAAATTGGTGTACAAGATTTGGTTGCCAGTCAACGTATGTTGATGTACAAGATATAGCAGCCAGTCGACGTAGGTTGGTGTACAAGATTTGGTTGCCAGTAAACGTACGTTGGTGTACAATTTTGGTAACCAGTCAACGTAGGTTGGTGTACATGATTTGGTTGCCAGTCAACGAAGATTGGTGTAAAAGACTTGCTTGCCAGGCAACGTAGGATGGTGTACAAGATTTGGTTGCCAGCTAACGTAGGTTGGTGTACAAGAATTGGTTTCCAGCCAACGTAAGTTGAACAAGATTTGGTTGCCAGCCAACGTAGATTGGTGTACAAGATTTGTTTGCCAGCCAACGTAGGTTGGTGTACAAGATTTGATATCAAGCCAGTCAACCTAGCTTTCTGTTTCATCATTGTTACATACCATTATTCCTACGTATAAGCTTCATGTCCTTGACCTTGTACTGCTAAGTAGATATAGGCTGAGCCTTATAGCCTGGATATTTGATATACTGCGTTATACCATATATAACATCAAAGTTACACAAATTATTTTGTCACGTATAGTGACTTGACATGTGTTGTTGAGGATGTTATGACCATAGGCCTGGGGGACGGACGTTGTGACCAGTACTGGGCTACAAAACTCTCTCCCCGTAACGCACAAAGATTAATCCTTGACACGGCAGTCGGCCCACACCCAAACCAGGTTTTCTTCTTCCCCTTGAGGCTGGTCGACAAATGGGTTACTTGGCTTGGGCTGGTTTGTATGTGTGTGTGTGTGTGTGAGCACACTGTGGAAATAAACAGTACATATGTATAGGGTTAGATGACCGGGGGAACACAGGCGTAAAACTCTCTCCCCTAAACACACACACACACAATACAAAGCACCGATATACATCACGTACTACCATAAGGATCTCCAAGTCATCAATGCTAAACACAGTTTATTCCTATACAGCTACTTATACAATTAGCATCACTGATGAAACGATATCCTTCACTCCCGCTCCTCTGCATCCCCTCTACTCAAACATCCACACTCGACCCGCCCTCACACATGCTTGCAATTGCCATATATAAATACTCATCATCATTAGAAAAAATAGAAAGCAGTAAAACGTACGTATACTTCCAGCAGGTGCCTTCGTGTAGAGTGCAGATGCACGGCTGACACAAGTATACGAAGCAGGTTACCCACCGCTGACGCAGGTTAGCTACCGCTGACGTAGCCTAGCCTGCACTGAGGTCGGTGATTATGATGATGGCAAACAACACCAGTGTCCTTCAAGGTTCTTACTTGCCTCCTACACTCTCCCTCCTTTTTATCAAGGATCTCACAAGGTAACCTTATGTATTCACATGACGATTTTCACAACACTGCATTCCTGCACTTCCTTCAAATGTGCTACAGCCTCTCTCGCTAGACCTGCATCTAGTCTCGACACAACGTCCTCGATAAACTTGAACGTTGTCAGAATACCTTAGTAGGGTAAATCTAACCTGGTTATGTTTCATGCCTCCAAAGCCCATTTTTCTCTGATCATCTCTATTTAAACTTCCTCATAACTTTCTTATCTTTTTTGATCTGTAATTACTCCACTGAACACGATGAACATCCTTAGTCTTACGGTAATATGTAATGAATTTTAACCTATCTAGGACCGCTTACATTACATATACAGCTTTGGATGCCTGTGATATACCGGGCATCCCATTTACATCCAGTAAATTCCTTTCCTCTGCCTCTAGAAAACTGGGTGTTTTGTTTAGATGTCGAAACCTCTTCTATTCTGAACAGTTGCTCCGTTTATACAAGGGATTGATTCGTCCTCGTATGGAGTACTGCTCTCATATTGGAATGGTTCTAGCTCTGTATCTTTACTTGACAGAGTTAAGTCGAAAGCTGTCCGACTTCTAAACTACCCCAGACTAACTTCCAAACTTGACCCCTTTGCCCTAATGTTGGTTCACTTTCCCCGCTTGTATAGGCATTACTTCGGCTTTTGCTCCCGAGAGCTGGTTGCGTGTGTCCCCACCACTAGCTACACCACTCAATGCTCGGCAATGATTATTGTGTCGACATCGGCAACTCAAGAATGGGCCGTTTTGATACCTGCTTCTTTCCCACACTTCGAGGCTTTGGAACTCTCTACCGTCTCATGTCTTTCCCCATAACTATGACTTGACACATTTCATAAGACAGATCTTTCACTTTCTCAAAATTCGTAAATACTTTCCCTTGTCTCTTCTTTTTCCGTTTCATAATCCTCTCTATATTTCAATTAAGGACCGGCCTTGATGTGGACTTTTGGCCGTGACGCCCAGTGTGTTGCCAACATCGGCAGAGCAAAATGTAAGAATATTGCACATATAAAGGAAATCCAAGGAATGAATAAGGTGAATGGATGACAAGGGGCGAGTGAGCAAGTGTGTTTACAAAATGTGACCATGAGCAAATATCAGGTGCTGAAATATATGTAACCAAACGACAGCATCGTCAGCTGATCATTCAAATTCATTTTCCATATAGACCCCCGTCTGTTTGCTGACAAGCAATATTACTGTTATTCTGGTATTTTTGGAGGGAAATTTAAAAACTTTAGAAATAGATTTAGGTAAGGGGAAATATAAAGACCAGGTAACTGCGACTATAGCCACCTGACATCAATAGTTTCGAGATGCTCTTAGAAAACGAAATCAGACATTAATACAATGACAGTTGGAAAAGCAGAAACTAAAAGAATCAAGGTAGAAATCATGAAAGGTGTCATGAGATGAGAGAGGGACATGAAAATTATAGCCAGTGGGTGTGAACAAAGAATTAAATTAGTGTAGGGGATCAAGAAGGTACACGAGCAGGGGAAAGAGGATGAATTCATCAAAAGAAAACAACAAATAGGGTCAGACGCTTCTTTTCTAGATGTCGTATTGACATTTCAACGATCTAAAATGACTACGACAGATACAGAATCTATTGAAATTTGAAGGCAGGGCGGAACAGAGGGCTCAGTTTAAGCAGCTGATCAACAGACATAGAACATGAAGGATGAAGTGGTGGACAATAGACCTGGGCTCGAGGTGCACAAAACAATACGAAATGAAGCTGAAGAAAGATTAATTTGCAATGTTAGAGACGGAGCAGCCTAGGAAGCTTACGTATAACGGGGTTAATGTAAGGTTTGAAAATAGTGCAGGCCATACAGGACCACTGCTTGTTAGCCGAAAATGAAGATTTTAAAAGGAAGCCAGAGACAAAGAGGTTGTCTCTTCAGCACTGAGATGATCTAGCTGCAAAGACATTGGCACGTAAATTGGAAAGGTTATATAAGCAGGAGGTTGATGGAGGTAAATCACTGATCATTTCTGGTCTGGATGATCATACGTTAGATAAAGATGAAAGGGAAAGACAAAAGCAACGCTAATTAAAAGATCACAGGAATTTATAGAGTTGTTAGAGATTACTTTGGGGAGGAAAAAAAAGGAGAAAACTTGGTGCTTATTAACAAGATGTAAAGCGACGACCAGTTATGGTTTACGTTTGACATGGAATCATCTAATCAGGAGGTACTTAAGTAAGCTAAGAAACTTAAAGACAAGGAGAAATTTAGTGGAGGTTATTCATCATATGTGATAGATCAAAGGAAGAGAGTGAGAGAAACTGAGAATGGAATCAGCAGACAAAAAACTGGATATACCATATGAGGCAAGGGGACGGAGTAACCCTGGAAGCACTGGAGAGGTCAGGAGTGTTAAGAGATGGCTTTGTCAAACTGGGAGAAAACTGAAATTCAAAGATCGTGTATGGTAAAGTTCACCTGATAAAGATGGGGATGTAGAAACAAAGCTTACGAGAGAGATAAGATCTGTTCGCCCCAAAGGGGTACATGATAGTAAGAAGGGCAAGATAAGGCATTGGCCCTCTTGATAACAGAGATACTGGACGAATGTTCACTCTGACGATACATAATGGAAAAAGTCACTGTTAGAACAATGCATTGAGTTGATGTATAATCCTCCAAAGAATTTCAGCGATCCAGAAGAAATATACAATGATAATAATGAAGGAACAATCAGAGGCTGTAAAAAGGCTGAAAAACGGAACTTGGATTCTAATGAGGACAGACAGTTATGGAGAATATAGTTTCTATGGTGTCTAAACTTTTTCATAACACATACTAGCATGGACATAGACGGGTATATCATATACACCAACTGAAAAAAGTGATTGTGTAACAGTCAAGTAGGATTATATGGTAAAAGAGTAGAGATGACACAAGACCTGAAGCAGCGATGTAAATGTGAAAACTAGACAAACCTAAACAGTGTATGGGGCAACATAGACTAGGAAATGAAGTTCAGTAGTCAGGAACCAAGGCATTGTTGGGAGAGGTAGGAACATGGGTACCTCTACCATCAAATGCAGAGGGAAGATTAAAAGAAAGGGACGAAAGCTGTCAAAAGGCAAAGGCGCTTCGAGGTGTGTAATGACGAAGGTAAAGGCGACACCCTAGTCAGCAAGGAACGAGTACACCAGGATAAAAAAAAAAAAAAAAGGTGCAACAACGAAACTTTGAAAAGAATATTGTGGCCAAGGCAGGAGAAAATCCAAGACACGTGCATGTATTCATTAGGTATAAATAGTCAGTTAAAGAGCAGGTAATCAGACCAAGATATTCAGATGGAAGAACTGTTGAAGATCATTTACGTGAGGAGCTGAATAACAACTTCAAAAATGTTTTGAGAGTGGAAGGCACTGCAGCCCCAACACCA
Source organism: Panulirus versicolor (assembly GCA_032361705.1). NCBI lineage: Eukaryota > Metazoa > Arthropoda > Malacostraca > Decapoda > Palinuridae > Panulirus > Panulirus versicolor. The sequence continues at coordinate 4,066 of JAUUDZ010457133.1, read as the reverse complement.
GTCAGATGGACAGGAGGTTTTGGAAAGCAATGAGACATAAAGACATTAAGAGATTACTAAAAGGTCTTAAACCATAAAAGGCTCCTGGACCTGATAAAATCTCTTAATAGGTGCTAAAGATATGTGAAGATATTCTAGACACACCTCTTGAAACACTGTTCAAGAAGGCATCCTGAGAGAGGCAAAGTTCCAAAAGAGTGGAAAACGGCAAACGTCAAACCAAATTATAAGAAGACGGCGAAGAGGTACTGAACCACAGGCCAGCTTCCTTGACGAGTGTAGCCTACATGGTTCTGGAAAATATAATCAAAATGTAAATGAATGAATTTATATAAAGAAAGTTTTCATTTCTCGCATGACTTTTGCTTAAACTCCAAATATATTGAGGTAAGAGTCCATATACCTTCTAGCAAGTCACAGATCAAGAAGAGTAATGACTTAGATTTCTACGAGAGAGTGAGCTCTGTCAGGCAAAAGTGAAAGCTGGAAGGAATGTTTGTACCTGGACTGCCAGAAAGCATGTAACACACTACCACGAGGGAGACTGATTAAGGAGCTGGATTACCAGACATGGATAAGGAGATTCCTCCAGTGAACATCAGATTATCGTAGTGGAAGGAAAGAAAGGACGCATGTCAGAGGAGCCTTCTTAAAAATTGGTTGAGGTATCGCTGGGTTCTGTTCCGGGACCATTACTCTTCTCGATCGATATAAGTAACTCACCAGAAGATATATGGACGATTACCTGAATGTGTTTATAGAATAAACAAAAGTCATGAGACAAATGGAAAGTGTGGAGTATCACAAGAAGAAGACCTAGATTAGATCTCAGAGTTGCTCTGCTACATAGTCGATGAAGATTAACCCAAGTAAACGTAAAGTGAGTAGGATGAGTCACATCGAAAGAGGACCTCGGTATGACTATCATCTAACGAGAAATGAGCCGCAGGAATCTTTGTATGGGAGAACTGGGTATCGACACTGTCTTTCATCTTACTGCCAGAGTCCCACCTTACCAGAACAAATAAGCAGGCCAGTTGTCCGTTAGCAACCGTCAGAACTGAATCCGGGATTATGGATCAGGAAATAATCAGCGATCTGCTCACATCTTACGGTCAAAACTAGAATAGGTTTCTCAGGTTTGGTCATCGCGTCTCCATGAGCACCAAGAGCTAAAAAAAAAAAAAAAAAAAAAAAACGAGGGTAAGAAAGAAGAGCAACAAAGATCATACTGGAATTAAGAGATTCGAGTTACAGGACAAGGCTAGAGGCCTCAGATCTGCCCACCATGAAGGAGGGAAGAATTAGAGGTGAAGAATGAGGCGACCTGATCACCACTAGGCTGGCGACGTAGACGCTCAACAGTTCTCCGAAAAGCGTAGGGATTCAACAATCGGAGGCCATAACATGAAATCAAGCAATAAACTTGTTAAAAGAAATATCTAAAGAAGTACTATAATATTACAGTATAAAGGACAGTGTATAAACGAAATAAACTGAATGACAAAGCGGTGACAGCAGACACCATACGGAAGTTTAACACAACCTTCATACCCGCAGCCATAGTTGTGTGTATGTGTGTGTGTGGTGGGGGCGTCATAACATCAACCTGGCGCCTTTGGGCGCCTTGCCCAACCTCACTGCCCCAGCAGCCCCACGTCGACGTAGTCATAATCCACACCCCAAACGCCGTGAATGACACGTCGCCCCACAGGGCGTTCTTCGTATGTAGTCATGATTAACACAACACATTGCCACGGGTCGCTTTACAACCTATGTACCGCCGCCCATCGCGGGGGAAAAAAAAAAAAAAAAAAAAAAAACTAAATCAACAGCAGAACTCGGAATAACACACGTAGCTCCTCGAGAGCTATGTATGGTCTCTATATCTCTCTGTGAGAAAGAATTATGGTATCTTCTTTGACAGTCAGCGGGGCAGCCTTGCGTCACACAGTAACTTAAAGTCTGAAATAGGCTACGCGACAACCTCCTGCCGACCCCACAGGAAGGAGGAAGTCGTGTTCACCCGCCTCATATTGATAAGGATTTCCCCCGTGACACACAAAGTGCAACACAAGTTCATCAACTGACCAAATGCATTCCAAAAACAGATCATACCGTGGAAAAAAAATAATTAAAGATTACTGTAACAGCAGCAATATAAACTTTGATATCAAAAATCTACCAGATGATTCAGACCCAAAGTTAATCAATAAATTGATTTTTAATTTTCTCTTAAATATTGAGTTGATCAAAGTATTGTGATTTATGTCAGGAAATGTAGTTGTTACGTATTACGTATCAATCAAGCCTTCGAGACAGCACCAGCAAAACCTCAGCTAACAATATAGGGCATAAGTCATGATTACATTACGGAGAATATGTAATACAATGTTAACGGTCACAAAGGATGGGTGCACCACCTTGCCAGTGATAGCGGATCATCACTCAAGCACTCAACAAAGAACATCACTGGTGGTGCAGGTCACACACACACACACACACTGACGCTGAGTCAGCACGGGCCAACCCAGAGTCGTGGCAGTGTTTATCCTCCCCTCGGGGTAATAGATAACATAACAATAAGAGTATAGAGCATATGCACGCAAAACATAATGCACACTTAATGGCCTTCTTCATACGTCGCTGGTCGTTAAATCTGAAAAACCAGATCTGGAGGTCGTCTGAGATAAGTGAGGTTTGTCAGTCCCTCCTACAGCAACTCCATGAGACCAGGCAACGGCTCTCCTGCAGCAACACCATGAGACCAGGCAACGGCTCTCCTGCAGCACCTCTATGAGACCAGACAACACCTCTCCTTCAGCAACAGCACTAGATTCCTACTTCACCTCTTCTATCTTGCAGTAGCACTAACAGGTCACCTGAAGGTATGGACTCCTAGCTGAATATGTTTTCACATGATGCAATGGTCATGAGGGAAATGAAAAGCGAACAGGACTTCATATACTTACAAGGGGACCAAGACAGATTCCAAAATTGGTCTAATCATGGTAGATGAAATACAACATGAGCAAATGTAAGGTAATGAGTATGGGACAGAGTGAAACAAGACCTAGATTTGAGCATTATCTAGCAAGATATAAGCTTCCAGATTCTATGTGACAAAGACTTGGAACTGACATCATCCCTAACCTGTCGCCATAGCCCCACATTACGAAAAATGGTTGAGACAAACCATATTCTATCAAATATCAGAAAGAGTCCTTAAGGAGATGTGCGGATAGAACAAACAGGGGATGTAACATGAAATTAAGCAAGAAACTTTACAAAAAAAAAAAAAAAAAGATAATAGATGAATAAATAAAAAATGTGGTAGTTTTGCACCGCAATGTAAGAGTGGTGGATGAACGGAACGGAATGACTGAGGACATGAGTAATAGTGACGGAAAACATAAATATAAGAAATTGTATACGAGTAGAGAAAGTTCAAGAGATGGGACCCCACGAGCGTAAAACTCCCTCCCCGACACTACAAATGGGTAATCATATCACAGCACGACTGTGTTGTCCTTATTTTTGCTTGTTAGATAAAAAGCCTTTACTTCCGACATATTCAACTACTCGTAATAAAACCATAAGTGAATTAAATCAACCTATTCTAGATTTCATATTGTTTAAAAAGTCTGATTGTCGCATGTTAAAATGTAAAATTTTGTTTATTCAATTGTGAATAAATTAATAGTACGTATTTTACTATGACTACAATTACAGGAGACAAAAAAAAAAAAAATGCGAGAAATAACAAGTTAAAAAAGTATTGGAACGTTTTGTTTCTCTCTGAATAGGTTTTGTTAGGGTATTATACAATGCTTGTCTAGTAAATGTATCATATCAGTACACATCTTGGTGATATCAAGGAATTATGTTATAAATTGAGGCTAGTATATTTGCCTAAGACTTACTAAGTAAAATGGATAGAGGGAGATCATTGTATCAGGAGTAAATTATGTTATTAGCAAACGTTTGATTTTTTATGTAGATATATTTTTTCTAATTCTATAGACCTGTGTTTCGCATTTAACCAGAGTTGGATGGAAAAGAATTT
>JAUUDZ010457111.1:0-12375 GCA_032361705.1 Panulirus versicolor | reverse complement strand
GCGGGCCCGGCTTCCGCCTGCAAGAGTTTACACCATTAGTAATAAGTTGCCTCTGGAGAAGTTGTACAGCAGAGTATACGCTCGTCAAAGGAGTCTACAGTCCCCTACTGCTGAAAGCAGCGCAGCCTTGTTATCCAGGAGCATTTAGAGGCATGTCCTGGGTAACACCAGGACTCCTTCATATAAACTGGACTAAGGGATATATATACATACATGAAAGACTTGGAAATGGACTCTGCATCTTCGTCTATTGATATAAGAGCAAGCCATCGCTATCAGGCCCCACTCTCCTCCAGATGACCACTATACCTTTGCGTCGGGTCAAACCCCAAAAGGTGCTCTCGAAAAAAAAAAAAAAGCAGATTGGCTGCCCTGAGCTAGCTCTCTCTCTCTCTCTCTCTCTCTCTCTCTCTCTCTCTCTGCAAGAATACGATAATAGATTAAACTCTTATCAACTCAGTCGTCGAGTAAACAGGAATGATATATATCTTTAACCCAAATGTTGTCTTGGCGAAGAGACGCATTTCCGACGTGGGTTGAAATATGATGTGCATTTTTCGTCTCCCGTGAACGACTCCAAGAAAGGTAAATAAGCAGGAGTGTGTGTGTGTCTCGCATAGCAGGAGAGAGAGGACTCTGGGGAGGGAGGGGTGTTGGAGGTCCCGGAGACCCTGCTATCGGACAGCTCCCTCGCATAAATCAGGACCGGGCGATAATTGATTAACTGGCTTTCAATCAACAAGATGTAGAAGAGCCTGCTGATGTCGAAGCTGGTCGTCCGGGCCTCGTGTGAGGGAGAGGTCGTCCTGGCCACTGTGTGAGGGACTTGGCCCTGGCCTCATGTGAAGAAAGGTGATGGAGGAGGTCGTCTTAGCTACACACGAGGTGGGGGTCGTCTTAACTTCACCTGCAGAGGTCGTCCTGGCCTTAAGTGTCTCCAAGAGTTAAAAGAGGTCATGACTCCAGTGGCTGCAGGAGGCGGAGGCGTCGTCCCTATGATACATGATATCACGACAAAGTGTCGGGGGTCGTTGTCCAAAGAGTTCCGACCACAGGCATGAGGGGGGAACGCAGCTGGTCTTGCACATCGTTCGAACGGTACAGCTTCGAGTCCATCATTGTGGAAAACTTACAAAACTGAACATATCATTCTTCTTCGCTTATAGGTCCTCTGCGCAGGTGTCTTAATATGGTCTTCGAAATGTATGTGGGTGTGTGTGTGTGTGTGTGTGTTTGGGGGGGGGAAGTCTGTCTGCCTCGTACTTTACGCTCAAAATCATCAGCTTTATAATTGAGCAATGCCCTAAAGAGCATTCTTCTCCAAAACAACAAATGATACACGAAAGCTCTCGGTTAATATACGAAATATAAATCTAGTAGTGACCCCTTATGTTCGCACATTTATTCACATTATGAAATATTCCCCATCTTTATCTGTTTACTTTCTAAATCATCCATTTACTTACACTACTTCACCTTCACTTGGTAAATTATCTAGTGATCATTCTTCACACGAAAAGCTGACATTGCAAGAGTGTAAACAAGCACAAGTTATGGAGACAGTCAACGAAAGTGCGTACGAGAAAATAGTGCATGGGGTAACCGATTTCAGCTCAAGCTACCATAGACCAGACACTCACGGTGGAGAAGTCAATGGAAAAGGACAAACAAAAGAAAAGGGCTTAATAGACGAGGAAGGATCGGGGGCCAGCTCGGAGACACACTCCTTTTGGGATATGAAAACGTATGCCACTCTGAGTCATACGCCTTGCCCTCTCGGGGCTGGGAAAAAGTACTTGATATACCTTGCGAGAGGAAGTTATAAGAAAAGGGCGTAAGTGAAGCGGGAGGAGGAGGAGAGAGAGAGAAACAAAGATATGGCCCCGTAAAGAGCAGCATTATCAGCTGGAGTTAGCTATAGATCAAGTCGGAAAAGAGGCGGAGTATTTCGTATTAAAGGCCAGGAAAAATTAATCAGCCGAGGAAGATTGATTAATATACTCATAATCTATTCACGTTTCACTCACCGACGAACAACTTTACAGAGATTGTCTTCACTAAATTATTCGTCCAATCACTGTCTTAACGTTTTCTATTCACTTGGTGAATCATTCATTCGCGTATCTACGTTATCTCCTCGCTTGGTAACTTATTCATTCACTTATCTATACCTGTCTCGGACGAGGAGGAGAATGTAGTGTTAGGTGGTAGTGCTAGGGCCGAGTGGTACCACAGTTGGATGACACAGGAGCTACGGCGATGGATATATACAACCTTCCTTTTTTGTTCTTTTGTCCTCCATCTTCGTTGATACGTCCCCTCCTCATAGTAGCACTAAAATGCCACCGACTGAACGTCTAAACCGAACTATAAGCATAAAAACAAAAAAAAATATAAACCGATAAAGAAAATAAACCAACGGGAAGATAAAGACATGTAAATTGGAAAAACAAATAGAGATACGTGAAAAAAAAATCCAGAAGCGATTCGATTATCATGAAAAAATAGATGAATGGCTAATAAAGTAAACTAGACAGACATGTATATTCAGGCTGATAACCAAATAGATGCCATGACTAGACCGACAGATTCAGCTATATAATACAAGACCCAATTATAACGCTTCAGCAACGATTAAAACAGTGCCACAACGGCAACACCACCGCAGCGGAAACAGATCAAAACGAATACAATCCGGTTTTATTTACCAATTCCCTGTTCCACATCTATTTTTTCCCCTCAGCGATATTTTGTGCCATGTTTCCACGCCGTGTAGTAATATGTACCGGGCTCTGGGACATATCTGGGGACGGTAGTGGGCCGGTGAGGTACCTTGGGTCCACAGTGCATTTTGGGAAGGTCCACTTCCTGTTGTGAACCGATGAGAATCAGACTAGAGTCTTAACTCGAGCTTTTAAGCTGGGAAAATTATATTACCTTGATCCATCTACCTCTGAACCTGTGAGGGTAGGTTGCCAAGGTCCACCTCTAGCTCTTGAGCCAGCGAGAATCTATTAATGTGTCTTCAGTTCCCCACTCCAGCTTTGAGCCAGTGATGTCGAACTTTCGGTCCCTTAAGAAAACCAAGTCAGTGAGAATAAGCTGTTAAGAGTGGGCTGACTAGGACCTCAAGTTGCGAATCAGTGAGGGGTAATGAGGACATAGGATGTTAACTTGGATCTCCTCCAGTGACCCACTGATACTGGTTAACCGGGTCCAGTTCAGATGTCAAATGGGTTCCTTTACACTGACCTCTTGCTATCAACAGCAGAGATGAGAATGCTTTGGTCTCTGAGCCACAGAGTTTGAACCACCGTTAATGGGGTAGGTGTAGGAAACTAGGTTCTACTTCTAACCATATAGTTCTTTGATCATGATCAGCGAGCTAGGTTTCATGGCCCAAGTTTATGAACCAGCGAGACTTTTTGGACCACAGACTGACCATGAGGAAAAAGAGCACCATGGTTGATCACTGCCCATGGTGGACTGATGTACCTTTTTGATGCAATGTCTAAAAGTGAAATAGCAAGAAGGGGACTTTTGCCCTTCCAGTGTCAAAAGGCTAACGTTTTCATTCCATCCTCTTATCTAAACCAGAACAGTTCTTAAATTGCTGAATATCGTAGACGTCTTAAGGTTACTGGAGGGAGAGTCGTAGGATGGGTTTGGTCTGTAGCAGAACCCTTTCTACCACCCACTCACCTACCTACTGGCTTAGCCAGTCGCTGTCACCACCATTACCACGCACTTATGTCGAGTGATGATAATGATCAAAAGACCTACTGACACCTCTCTACAAAACCAGCCTCTCAAGATCTCTAAAGGGAATACATTCTCCATACAAGCCGAGCGAGGGAGTGGATCCAGTGACAACATGTCTGCAACAGCTCTCTTCCACCTCCTTCCTCATAGCCCACTTGCTTTGAGACAGTGTTTTGATCAGTTTTATTCACGCTCAGTTAAGGTGCCAACCAGGGAGGGGATGTCCTCTTGGCCATACTAAGAATGGAAACCTGTGAAGTCCTACGGGGATTATACGGCGATACACACACACACACTGGCAAACCCAGCTGCTGCAGACAGGAAAACACACACACACACGACAGCAGTTCAGGAATGATTAACATCGTTGTCCTCGTCACTATATCGACGACCACGATGGTCGTCGACCCTGTTGCCAAGGTGACCATAGTTGTATTCAACGCCACCACCAATACCAGTAGGTGTTTAGCACGTGGGAAAAAAAAAATCAAAGAATAGAAATCTGCGCCTGGTTGAAATTCGGGGACTAACACCATTTCGACCCCCTTTTTTTTGCAGATCCGGTGACCCGAGGAATAACTCGGGGTCACAACACAGCAAGAGCACAGTTACATCACCAGAAAAAAAAAATGCCTTGAAAAATATAGAGGAACTTTGGGCGGGGATGTCCGGGTTATCTGGCATAGGTATACAAAAGATTTATCAGTCATCGGACCACAGGAAATGTGGTCTCTCTCTCTCTCTCTCTCTCTCTCTCTCTCTCTCTCCATAAACTGGTTCACTAAGTGGATGAGTGAATTCGCTGGCCACATCTCTGCAACAGAGAGGTCATGGGCCACTGCCCTCTGCTGCAGTGAATACATGGCCACAGTTCTCTACAGCAGCGAGTTGATAGGCAAAACTCTGTAGCAGTGACAAAATGGACACAGTTATATGCAATGGTGAATTAGAAGCCAAAGTACAAAAGTGAAGTCGTGTTCCCAATCCTCTACAACAACGAGATCAAGTCTGCATTACTTTACAAAAGTGGCTTCATTCTGACGTCACTGTACAAGTGACTTCTTAATTGCAGTATTGTTGCGAAACGGATCTTTGTCATCTTAAATCTGAACACTTTTGAAGGAGTCATTTTGTGAAAACAATATTTCCTATCTTTCTACAACATTCACCATTTTATCATTACATGTATACATTATTAAAAACAATTATCAATATCATCATAGCTAGTTTTTCTTTCATACGTGTTCGCTTTTGCCCGCATAAGCGAGGTAGCATCTAAAACAGATGACCGAGCTTTAGAGGATAAAAGATAGTTTCCAACTTTATTACAAAAATATGATCCTTTGTCCTCTCCCGGTCTGTAGAGATGACAAGGACGCATGATGACTAACCCCCCCGTGTTCAGTTACAATGTCCATCACAGTGTAGAAATTGCTGGTTATTAGGATGTTATCGTTTGAAAAATATTTCAATGTTTAGCGGGAAGGCTACACCAGTAACAGCGAGAAGCACAAAGAGTAGCGAATGGAGTAGCAAATTGTTAGTTAGTCCACTGAACGATATCATCCGCCGTTCAGGGTGAGGTGGTCAGGAAGCGAGGCAGTAGGGGTTGAGGGAGGGTGTAGCGACTCGCGAGGAGTGGTCGCGGCGAGGGAGAGAGTTAGGTATCCAACGAGGGAGGGAGTGGTAGTGAGGAATTGTAGTGGTGGAGAGGGGTGGTGTGGTGGCCAGGGAGAGGAGGAGTGGTGGTAAGGAAGGGTGTAATGGCCAAGGTAAGAAGGTGTGTTGTAGCCCCGAACAAGGAAGGAGACGAACGGCCAAAGAACCGAATCTGCTGGTGCTGCCGCAACACTATTATATGCATTGAATTTAGCCAAAGGTACAAAGCAGATGTGTATCGTCTCATTTTATTTCAGATATTCATGGATACGGGTTCTTTGCATCCACAGGAATCGATTATTGTATGAAATTTAACAAGTTCATTTTCTTTTACGTAATTTTTTCTATCCAAAGTTTTTCTTTACCTTAGAAGGTAAGCGAATCAAACCAAGCATCTCGTTTAAATCAATCTGAATATTCCTAAGCATATACAAGATCATATCTTGCATTTTCATTAATCATTTACCTCACGAGGAGCAAAAAAAAAGGCTACAAGTTTTTTTTTTGGAGTCGTCAAAAAATTCTTCCCTTGCGAAGCAGAGCGACCCGGCCTGTAAGACGAAAATAATGACTTGTAAAGGAATGAGCTACTGACATCCGCTTTAGACCACCACCACCTAACGAAGGGCGTGGTGCAGGGGCGTCCCGAGACGCGCCAGGATTTTCCATGCCAAACTCTTCAAGAGCACTTGGCGACACCCTCTCCTGCACGCAACCGACCTCATACCTCCCCGAGAGTCGAGTCTTTCCCTTGATCTCGCTTGCCAATAAGGGAGTGACGTACCACTTCATGGGGATGTCTTAGGTAGAGGATTTTTAAAGAATACGGCGAGGTCGTAATGAGGGTCTTACCTTCTCTGTCTTCGAGACAGTGGGGGGAAAAAAAATGTCTCGAGACGTTTGGTCACCATTGCCCATCAATAAGTTCCAAACTAGGTCAACATCTCAACGTCTGGAAAGCCTTAAGCAATTTTTTCATTTCAAAAAATTTGCTAACGAAAGCCGAAATATTAAGATCCATTTAAAGATTTCCGAAAATACGGACGATATGCTAATGCTATGATGCCAGGAATATGATTCAAACCTTAAACAGTCAAATTTCACGAGGGAATAGAGGTAAGGGGTTATGAGGGATGAGATAGAGAATAGTAGAGATTGTAAAATAGACTCCACAAGGATTCGTGCTTGAATGTAAGTGAAAAGATAGACATGTCCTGATTTTAGAATAAGGCGAAGTGAAAATATATATTGCACTATCGATGATGAACATAGATTGGAAACTTACATCGATTACATAGTGGGAGGATGAGATGAAGACTGTACTTACTGTAGTGGGAGGAAAGATAATGGGTATAGCGAGTGTGCAGCTGGAACAAGACGAAAGCTTCCGTTACAGTAAAATGATGAGATAAGACAGAGAGGCTGTACTTAAAGAGATCATATATAGCCTGGTATTAATGGTAAAGTGGCAACACCTGATTAGGGACTTATATAGACTATAAAGATATTAGATATTTTGAAGATGGTAAAGTGGGAAAACCAAATAAGGGATTCATCGATTTCAGAGATTGTAAAGAAGCCAGACCTGACAAGGGATGCATGTATCTTAAAGTGGGAAGACAAGATAAAGGTTACTGGCTGCAAGTGTACAGATACGAGGGATTTATTGATCGTTGAAGTGGCAAGATGAGATAAAGTATTGCACAGATTAGGAGAAGATCAAAACCAGTACCGATTGTAAAGCGAGAAAGCTGGCCACTTCGCCTCGGGGCTGATGAGCCACTGGGTCTCACAATAGACGAAGCAATAACCCGCCTGTTATGAAATACGCCTGACAGCAAGAAAGACGTTTCACATTAACAAAATCTTACAATATTGCAGACGTTGGAGGCCATCCTACGTTCCAGCAGCTTTCCAGTTCCAGTGAATATTATTCCCGCGTTTAACTGCTTATTCACATTCAGTTGTTATGCCTTGGTTGGATATATCAAACTCCAAATGGAGGAACCATTTTTCTGCCTTTTTTTTTGGCAGCAAAAGAGTTGCCTGGAAAGTGAAAAATCTGTTTGGATATTGCACGAGTCTGGCCCAAGCTGATTCAGATGATGTGGTTTCTTAAGCGTTTTTTCTATTGTGCCTCCGACAGCGATTATCTATTTTGTAATTATCTATTTATACAATAAAGGAGGCAAGAGTTCCTCTGTACTGGTAGTGGGCTTTGATGTGACATAAGCTGGCAATCTGTCCACATGGCAAAACATTTTTCTCTGGCTGCTCTAGATAAGACGCTGGTGGCTGACGTTTCACTGGCAATGAAACAAGTCTGTGCTGGACTTGCAGAGATTCGAACCCTTGTGTCGTGGCTTTCCGGATGAGATTAGCAGTAGGTGAAGCTCCAAACGATTCAAGTTGCGATTAAGGTTCAGGAATGAGGTAAAATATATCCAGGGATGTATGTGTGTGGAGATCTGGGATATTTTATTTAATTACTGTATTAAACGTAGCTGATAAAATGAAGGGGAAGGTGTGAGGATCAGATAACATTGGGGACACTGAAGTCTCGTTACAGGCGTCACACGTTTTCCTGTGGTGGTGGTAGAGGTGTCAGTGGTGATGGTAGTGGTGGCAATGTGGATGGTAGCGGTGTCAGTGGGGATGATAGCGGTGGCATCGAGCAGTCTCGTCGTAGTACACAGGCTGTAGTCTGTGGCCGTCTGGTGTGATAAGGCCTCTCCTGTTGGTGGGCGTTACGGTGCTTGAGAGGCTGAAGCACTCTCTCTTGCCTTCATATTTGTGATAGTATATGCCTCTAGTGAGGCGAGCCATCTTAAAGAGAAGCAGATGTTCTGTACCAAGCTCGACGCCTCGCTAGATCAGGATGGACACCTTCCGAGAGAGAACTATTGTTGTAGAAGATTGAAAGATTCTTTTCTTCCTACTTGTGAATGAACTTGCAAAAAATGGGATGTGTTACTAGTCCAAGTAAAATCAGTTATTTCTGTGTTTTGTGAATGTCATAAAAGCCGAGCTTTGTTAGGATCTGGCATCACAGAAAAATAGCCGAACCGTTGAACCTGAATTTTCGAAACGTATGTCGAACCTTCGAAACGGTAATGTAATTAAGTAATTTTCTCGTAGAATTCTAATCATCAGAGTTTCGAGACGAGAGGAACCGAGCATTTTCGGTAGCTGCTGACTGGCTGGAATCACACGCAGAGTCGAGATCCTTCCTCTGTGTTGGTATTGGTTCCTGCCTCACTCAGTGCTTCAAGAGTAGGCGAGGCAGTTCCATTCCTCTTGTGGTCTGCGTTGTATGGCTTCTCTCATTCACCTGACACAAGGACTCCATTCCACAGCAGTGGAAAAAAGGGGGACGCCTTCATCTCAGGGAACGGAAAAGGAAGTGAACTACCAGGACTTCAACAATATTGTGATGCGTCGGTGTACAAGAACCCGAAGCTGTTCGGATCTGATGCTCTAAAGCTGACAACTGACCTGGTCCCAACTATGTGTGTTCTTGGGATGACAGCCACAGTGTTAGACGAACAATGCTTTCGGAGAACAATGGTCTCCAGAATGTGTACTATCAAGTGTATTGACTAAGTGCATCGAAAATTAGCTATCGAATGCCAACGATTCTACGAAACATCAGACAACTAGTTCATATTTAGATTGCAGGAATGCTCTTAAGTGGGGTAAAGTCATTTCTAACTTGCTTGCCATTACTTTCAGAGTGAGGAAAGGTTGTTTGAAAAACTCCAATTCACGTCTGTACTTTTTGGGTATTTTTTGCCTAGCGAAACAGCAACGAGCATCAGATATCTCGTTTTCTTCGACTTCAACATCACTGGGGATGTATTGGTGCTATGTGGTATACGAAGAATCCTTTGCCGTCTGACGAAGGCGATATAATCCAGTGGCACGATAGATATAGAACCAATCCTCCAGGCCTTTTAGAACCCTATTAACTATGCCTCTAGAGACCCATTGATTAGCGTGGTATCATCTTTCCTCGATTATGATCTCTTTTTACATTCGTCAATTGGGATTTTTAACACCCCCTCGATGTCACGTCATTACACCATTGGGTTTGGCTTATAACAAAATGACATCACTCATCTTCACTATTTTCTTAATTTCAAAGGATTATGGATAAAGACTAAACAAAGACGTGAAGCAGACATATTATTCAAAAGTAGGAACAGAGGAAGGGGCTAAAACAGGATTATCAATTTCCCCTCGAAGGCTCAGCACCTGAGGTTACCTGGCAATGGAACGAAAGAAGAGGACGTACATAGAAAGGATACACAGTTGGCGTGACTCAGATTAATCACCCCAGACGACCGAGCCGTTGAAAACTGATGATGTGAAGCAAAGTGGCTGAACACTACGAGTAATACGACACTGACGCGTTGTAATCATTTCGATTCACACTATAAACAATAGTCTAATTCTAGACACGAAGTCTTGATTCTAAGCACGTAGCGAGTGCAAATCTTTTCATACACAAGAAAAAAAGTATCAATGTTCCACAAAACATACGACTTGATCTCCAGGGAACAAGAGTACGTTCATCGAACTCTGTCTTACGAGATGCAAATCTCCCATAAAAAAAAAGTTAAATTCCACTGAATGAAATAGTGGATCATACACTTACAGGATTTGATGCCATTACAAAATATACTACCTTTTAAAAATCACAGGAAAGAGAATCCCTTTAAAACCAGGAAAAAGAAAATGGGACAATCTTTTTTTTCTCTCTCGTATATCAAAACTCTTGGACAAAACGCGACGACCTTATGAATTAACAGTCAACAGCGGAAACAGGTTTCTATCCAGTGAATAAGTAATCAAAACTCACAAAACACGATTCAGTCTCTCCTACCCCTGCCCTTGCCATCCCCGGAAAAAAAAAAATACAAAAACATATCTTTTGCATATTCGTTCACAGTTTCCCACCTCATCGAGGTAGCGACATTCTCTAGCTGTTGTATATAATGCGCCAAAACCAGACCACACCATCCAAGGCCATGCCTTATAGACTATTTCGTGGTTTTCCTCACCACTTTATATACCCTGGTTGAAAGTGATATCACGTCGTCCCCCCACTGACATCTCGGTAAAGTTTATTCTATCCTATGCACGCCTCTCACCCCCCTGCACGTCCTGGTCATACCTCAATTTTTTTTCACTCCGACCTTCCATCTCCTGATGGTTTCCAGGTCCTCCTTTCTTCCCTCCAATTTAACACAACATTTCAGACAGTCGCTTCACTCATTCTCTCCCCATGTCCGAACCATCGCGACAAACCCTATTCATCTCAACCACGTTGTGCTAAACATTTACACCTCAGTCTTACACAGTCCTTTCTTATAAAGTTAAGAGAACAAAAACTCTCCCATTCTTCTCTAACACCAGCTTCCGAATATTCTCTACCGAGACTGTGCAATCTGTAAAGAGCAGCCTATTTGCCTCCCAGCCTCCCCTTCCGTGGCCACAGCACACTTGACCTGCCCTTCGCTACAAAACCGCGGCATTTACGTTCTTCATTGTACCCATCCACGAAGAGATTAAACAGCCATGGTAACATTACATACCCTTCTCGCAGACCCACCTGGAGCCACTCTCCCTTTCCTACTCGCATACGCCTATCACTTCCTCGTTGAAACTCCTCATTGCATTTAGCAGCTTTTCTTCTACAGCATATACTCGCGAACACTTCACAAAACATTTGTTTCAACCTTCCCATACGCTTTTTCCAGCCCATAAAATGCCACATGAAACTCTTTATAAGTACTTCTCACACACGCATCTTCAAAGCAAACACCTGACCGTCACATACCTTGCTACTTCTAAAGCCAGAGCGCTCCTTCCCAGTCATGATACTCTGTGTACGCTAACCAACTTCTCAATCACGACTTTTATACACACCTTACCACATACACCCAACGCGCATCCCTTCAATAATTCAAGCAGTCATGTTCGTCCCACTTGGCTTCATAAGGCTACTTGGCAAGCTTTCGACGTGCAAATGGCCCAGGATGAGGTGCCTGGACTGGCAAATATATATATAAACTTGCTCGACTCCCACCTACGCAAACATGTTTTGGAGAGACAAAACCCTATCAGTTTGTACAAAACAAACTCGAAGCCAAATAGAATCAAATCCCACCCCTCATAAAACTATAACAGCACCAGATCCCACAACAGTGCCACCTAGGCCAGAGAAAAAAAATTATAGCCTTCAATACTTTTGTTTGGCGCGAGATAATTCAGCATCCTCTTGCGATTCTTGAAAAAAAAAAAAACCTGCGATTGCATGAAAAAAAATATCTAATTTAAAAGGAATTTATTTAAAAAAAAGTTAGGTAAAAGGTTCCTGGAAGCTTAAACTGAAGGATTTCGAGCAATATATCCGCATTGGGATTATTCAAGCATAAATCCTGCCTGCCCTATGTAAATCCTTAAAGATTAATCTTTCCAGCTCTCTAATCTTTCAAGGCTACCTAATTCCTCAACATCGATTCTGCTGACCCTATCTAAACTCTCAGCATAAATCCTGCCCAGTGCTATCTAATCCTCCAAGCATGTATCCTGCCTGCCCTATTTAATCTCCGAATATAAATCCTACAAGCCCTATCGAGATTCACAAAAAAGAAAAAAATCTTTAGGCCTATCTAACCCCCAACTCTATTGAAACTACCAACTTATATCCTATTTTGCCCTATTCTATCTCCCAATAGAAATCCTACCTAACTTTCTAAATTCCCAACAGAAATCCTACCCAACCCCATCTAAATCCCAACATAAATTTTACCCAACCCCGTCTAATCTCCCAGCATAACTCCAGCCGAGAGAGATTCTTTGAATGCACGTAAGCAACACATTGGTAGGGGCAGATAGCAGGTAGCCAGGGAGACGAGAGAGTCTCTCGCCCAAACATCTCCCTTACGT
>JAUUDZ010457100.1:0-12375 GCA_032361705.1 Panulirus versicolor | reverse complement strand
GTATATATATGTGTACATTGAGATGTATAGGTATGTATATTTGTGTGTGTGGATGTGTATGTATATACATGTGTATGTGGGTTGGTTGGGCCATTCTTTCGTCTGTTTCCTTGTGCTACCTCGCTAATGGGGGAGACAGCGACCAAAAAAAAAAAAGAAAAAAAAATTGATTGATCGGGGCCCGAATATATAAGAGGGTGAGAGGCTTGCAAGGAACAGAGTGAATTGGAATAGTTTGGTATACCGGGGTCAGCGTGCTGTTGGTGCACTGAACGAGGGCATGTGAAACGTCTGGGGTAAATCATGGGAAGGTCTATGTGCCTGGATGTGGATAGGGAGCTATGGTTTTAGTGCGTTACACATGACAACTAGAGACTGAGTGTGAATGAATTTGGCCTTTTTTGTCTATTTTCCTGGCGCTGCCTCGCTGAAGCAGTGGATAGCAATGCTGTTTCCTGTGGGGTTGTTTAGTGCTGGGAATGGATGAAGGCATACAGGTATATGTACATGTTTATATATATATATATGTGTGTGTGTGCGTATGTATATGTATGTATATGGGCATTTATGTATATACATGTGTATATGAGTGAATGGGCCATTCTTCGTCTTTCTTGGTGCTACCTTGCCAACGCGGGAAAGAGCAATTAAGTATAATAAGTAAAATGAATATGATATTTTTTCTGGTTGTATCTACAGATGGTTGTAAGTCGCATAGGTTGTAAGTAGAGGAGAGCCTGTGTGTTTATATATGAGTGGATGGGTCTTTCTTCATCTGTTTTCTGGTGCTACTTCACTAACGTGGAAAATGGCATCCTCAACCCCTCTTCAGTGAGGTAGCGCCAGGATAAACAGGCAAAAAAAAATGCCACATTCGTTCATGCTCAGTCTTTAGCTGTCTTGTGTAATGCACCAAAACCACAGCTCCCTATCCATATCCAGGCTCCACAGACCTTTCCATGGTTTACTCCAGATTTTTCACATACCCTGGTTTAGTTCATTGACAGCACATTGACTCTGGTATACCAAATCATTCCCATTCACTTTATTCCTTGCACGCCTCTCACTCTCCTTTATGTTCAGGCCCTAATCACTCAAAACCTTTTTCACTTCATCCTTCCACCTCCAATTTGGTCTCCTGTTTCTCCTTGTTTCCTCCACTTTTGACACACATATCCTCTTCATCAGTCTTTCCTCACTTGTTCTCTCCATATGTCCACACCAGGGAGGCATATTACCAGTACTACCCTCCTTGGTATTAGAGGGTTAGTGACGGTTGTGTAGTGAGCCAACACTTCACCGATTTTCAGGTTGCACTTTTTTGGACCAGGTAGCTGTCTGTCTTTCTGCCTCACCCTCACATGAACTACTTGCATCCTCTCCACAAACATACATAGATGATCACTAAGCGCAAACCCTGCCTTTTGGCAAAATGGTTAGTGCAGTAGATAGAGGAAGTAGGTAAGAGCATACAGTAGAAACATAAGGTAGTGGTAGTAGGTAGGAACATTAGATAGGAGCATTATGTAGAAGTAGTCAGTAAGAACATTGGGTAGGACCCTGTGCTAACGCTGCATTAGATTTGCCCTCTGCCAGTGGCCTGTTAAGGGTGAGGCACTAAAGGCTAAGAAGCAGCACTGGATTTCACTATTTATGGAGGTCTATTGCTGTGGCCATGAAATTAAGGGAGTTCCATTTGGGAACAGGCATCAGACACATGGAAAGATAGTTAACACAATATGATTTTATGAAAAGCTACCAATTGCAGATGTGCTGTAAAAGAAAACCTTCAATTTTTTTCTTGTGAATTTGTTACTGTACCGAGAAGGGAGAGGCCTGGGTCCTCACCAAAGTTTATCATGGTTGGTATATTTATCCACCAGTTTAGTATCTCTGACATAGACACACACACAGCATCACTACAGTGACATGAGGTCCTGACTGGTGGACATGGCCAACTTCTTAAGAGCTGCAGGAGCTCATGGGATAGAAGGGACTCCTGGGGCAGGAAGTAAGTATATTTTTGTGTGGTATGTATTCATGAAATGGAACCTTTTTATACAAACAGAAATCAGCAATTCATTACAAAATAAGGATTATATCTAGTACAAACAGTCTTGATAGCTGTATTTATTTCTGGTTTGATTGATGAATGACCTTCCTGTTCATGCATAGCACTCTATACTGTATTGATATCCATATTTTAGCAGTCTTGTCGGGCAGGATCATTATCCTTACTTGGATAGTCAGTAACCATACACCTCAGGGTTGTAGATATATAAGATATATGTTTTGCCTAGGTTTATTACTTGTTATTCACTTGCTCTCCTTTGTGTTATGATCCATTAGAATTTTTTTCCTTTTCTGATGGTGAGTTATATTTCTGCCACATATATTTATGATTTTTGGAACATTATGGCAGCTGCATAGATATTGGTTTCTCCCTTATATAACACTATCATCTATATTTATTCAGTGTCATATTGTCACATTTTTATGGAGGTTGAGACGATAATTCTTTTATGGAGTGTGTTACTGAACATAATTGTATTTACAGCAAGAATTTGGCTGTTTATTAATTTTATTAGTGACAGATTATACCAAAAGTAATTTGATCTCAGTGCCTCGTGATTAAAGAGTTAATGCCTCTATATACTTCCATGGTACCACAATCATTTGAAATACCTGATTTCTGCCTTCAGCAACTTTTAGTACAAAGAGCCTCCATGAAATTTCATCACTACTGTCTGCCATATACCTTTCTTGTCAGTAAATTTGGGTATTTGTCATTGTTTTAACCTTATTAGATGCTATCTTCTTTTTCTTGTCCTAGGTAGTTGTTTTGCCACATTCAGACATAATAGTCACTTTCTGCTTCATTTGTTATGAACTTCATACATACAGGGAACCATTCTCAGTCCTCATATTATTTGAATATGTGTATGATCTCACGTTACTCTAGTTCATTCATACCAAGGTTCATGGCTGTATATCATTACTGATATTACTGAAGATGTTTACAGACATATATATTATGGTGGGCATGCTGAATTGATTGATATACCAGATTAGTATAGAGAAACCATAGCTTGGACTTCTTTTAGGCATTTTGAAAGTTCCATTTCCTAAGAGCCAGGTACTTTAATTACATAAATCCTGCCACCTCTTTGATTATATCCATTTTCGTTATAGGGTACATCGACAGTGAATAAAGGAAGAAATACATCGACAGTGAATAAAGGAAGAAAGATATTTGTGCATTTCTTGTGAGATAGGGATAGATATTTTTGCATTTTCATATTTTCAGAAGGTAAATCTTCTCACTTACAGAGGCTACAACAGTGATGCTGAAGTGGGAGGTCGTGGACGGGGACGAGGTGGCCCACGTGGTGGTCGTGGTAGGGGTGGTGGCAGAGGTGGCGACCGCTACAATAACGACCGTACTGGAACTGGTAATACGCTCAGTGATTATATAACAAGTGCCGAGAAACGGAGTAGTTCTGGGAGAGGCGGGGTATCTGGTCGAGGTCAAGAGGGCAGGGGAAGTCAGGAGGTTAGAGGAGGTCATGATGGTAGGGGGGGTCATGATAGTAGAGGAGCTCATGAAGGGAGAGGAAATCAGGATGGTCGAGGGGACTACTCTCGTCCACCGCCTGACACCAGGAACCATAGAGGGGGCAGTGCCGATAGGGGTGGGCGAAGAGACAAAAAATAGCCTATATTGTACTTGGTATGTGACTCATTTATATGTAACCATGAATATTTGACAACCATTTGATAAAGAGTTTGTGGTTTTACAACCCGGTGACACCTCGAATTGGGAGTGATTTTACAAGATAACAATCACTAGTGATACGGAATCTTATGAAACTTGGAATATACTTACTGTGGATGTGTGGATTATACCGTTGAATGATAATGATATTTGTTTTTTGTTACATGTCATGGCTTGATCTATTGAAGATATGGACTGAAAACTACTGAATTTATATGAAAACACGTAATCCTCATTGGTAATAGGTTGGGGATGTGAAAATTACATATTAGAAATCAATTTGCAATTAGTTTCAGTAAAAGGGTTTATTATAGTTATTATTTACTACAGCTTGACAGTAAGAAATTAGGCAAATGAATTGGATGGATATTAAATTTCTGCAAGTGAACATCCTCTTTTGATGGATAACTCAGTAATAAAGAATTTATATTGGTTCAAGTTCACTTGTTAAGATGTTAATATTGCATTACTTTACTAAATGTCTGATTTGTGGTGAGAAGGGAAATTTGATTCTTACCATATAGCATGAAAGCTTTTGCAGGCTGTGTGGAGTTCAACTTGCAGCCTCAAGACGGCTTGAGCAGCTCTGTGTTTTTTAGGTTTAGAGGTCTGTGATGGCCTCAGATATGAATAATGGACATACACCAATATTACCAAATGTAATGGTACCCTTGATGCTGTGGACATTATTGGACACATGAGTTACTTGCCACATCTGCTGTTTGTAGTCAACTTGCTGTATGCATGCTGCAATATTCTCTCTTGTTTTTCTCTGGTCCTTCTGCATAATGCATGTTTTACTAGTGAATAAAAGCCAATCATCTGATATCATTGTTTAATTTGGCTGTATTAAAAGAAAAGGGACATAATAGAAATTGCCAGTAGGTGCATATTCTGTTTAATTTTATTTACAAAAATGGTTACTCTGCTTTTAGCATGTATTTCATTCATTTCTAATGCAGCAATCAGAAGATCCATTAAAGCAAAGTGACTGCAGTAGTGCTGAAGTTCGGAAATGAAACTCCTGCCTACAATGTATAATATTAATAGTGAGAGTTTCATTCTTATCATGACATAAATTTAGCCTCAGTGCCCTAAGGTGTTTGGATATTGTGTCATCAGTATACATGATAAAAGTAATCAAATAATCTCGATATAGTTGACTTTATTGATAATGGAACAGAGCTGATCCATTTATTATACAAGTACCTGTGTTATTTGCATTCTGGTTAACCAGGATCATATTCCAGAATTCATGTATTTGTTAACCTTATACTATTTTTGTGATTTACTAAGTTTGGAATTTAGAATGGTAAATCTACTGGATGAATTATAACACTTTCATGAAAATAGTTTCAATTTAATTGAGTCCCAAATGCACTGAGATTTGATGTTAGTATCATGCAGATCTCAATTTTGGTAAGGAAGTTGTTTCCCATTGCTCTTACTTTCATTTTCTGTAGAAAATATGATCTACCACAGAATTGGAAGTTACAGTACTGTCTTCTTGAAGTATTGAATTAATTGTGTACAGTACATGGTTACACATTTCCTATTATGAAACAAACAAAAAACAAACAAACAGTGTTTCGTAACTAAACCCATGTTCATTCATTTAAAGTTTTGGTGATCTGAGAATGGCAGAAGGCAACACAGTTTACAATGGTATGCTCCCAGTAAGAGATGGATGTATGATTTTTATCTTTATTTTAAGGAGCTTGGGCCAATGGAGATCCATTTGTAACACTAATAAAGGGGGAGATATTTTCAGTAGATCTTACAAGACATTGCTGTGCATCTTATCTTTTTAACTGAAGAAAGTCAAGGACACTGCACGCATCATCTCTACAACAAGTGTTTATTAAAGAAAGGCCTTTTTAACAGGAAGCTGTATATGTTCTGCATGATCATTAGAAGATTTTAAAGTTAACAAATAGGATAAAAGTCTTATAGTGATAAGAAGATACTATTGATTAATGACATCCATCTCATGTTAGGAAACCATCACTTTAAAGCTGAATTAAACAATTTTAGTAGTCTTCTGTACTATGAAATATTGTTGTGTGTTCAATTTTGTGTAGGAATTTGCTCGCAGAGCTGAGATGTCACTCATATAAATCCAGAGTTTTTCTGGAACATGTTCGCAGCTCTATACCCCATATGACATATATAATTTGATGGAGAGGCTGTAAGCATGACAACATATGTCATTTGACACTTCTTAACCCTTATCTTAACAGTTACTATCTTTTACTTGTCTGACTTTCCAAAGATCCTAAACGTTATTATATCTAACGTTGAAATTCCTTGATGGTGTCTTCTTCATTAATATATCCCATACATTATACTATTCGAGCCCTTACAACGTAACCCATATCCCTTCACCAAGATGTCATTGTACATTACTTACTAGTGCTCTTTCTTTTGAAACAATTGCCCAGTATTCCATTATTGTAGCTTTTTAATTGATAGATTTCAGATGTATACAGACTTGGCTCCTCCTCATAGATGAATTTTTTAAGGCCTTTTTTCTTTGATGTGTTTCATTATATTCAGTTGTAAGAGATTAAAGATTTTTCGGTATTTCTGTCTTTTTCTGTGCTGTGTTTAGGTCTTATGGGATTGTACTGAAATGATGGCCATGCTTTCATAAAGCATAGTGGGAATGAAAGCCTTGTATTGTTTATATTATTTCTTCTTGTGGTCATCATCATAACTACTAAACAACAATTGTTGTTTAGCTTCAAGCTTGACCCTTTGCTGAACATGTAACAGTAAGAATTAATCATAACAAATTGCATATAACAACTCCCAATAGGAAATGGTGCAGCTTTTACTGATAGTCTTAATGGGTACCCACATGGTTGTGGTTCTTGCATTGCACATTATTTATTTTACAGTTTAAGCCTTTTAATGTTACAATGGGCAAGTTTGCATTGAATTTTAATTAAATCAAGTTTCAGATTATAACTGTACGGCATCTTTGATATATATGTTATTTTATACATAATTATTTTGGCTGCATTTTGTTTCAATTGCTGAAATGTGAGTATTACAGACTTATTATTTTGTGCTTTGCAGGAATTGCATTGAACCACAATAATGTGACTACAATCTAACCTTCAGTGTGCTCTTCTCCTCTTTTTGTGGTAACCAGTGGAACCAAGGTTTACCCACTACTTTCTTAACTACAACTGTACACATACTCATAATTTTGATTATCTGGGACATTGAATTTCTTCTCCATAAATCATAGTTCATATTTTTTTGTTAACTTGGAAGTTGACTTAATACTCTAAAAAATTTTCACTTTTGATGTGCTCAATCAAGATTGCATTTTGCCGGGTCTTAGCTAATTGTGGTATTGGTCCCATACATCTCTCGTTGACTTTGGTATATGTGTTCATTGTGTAGTTAAGACTGCCACTGGGTTAGATATTTTCAATTCATTCTAAACTTCTTGTTTGAACTGATAGTCACCCTTGTATTATCTCCCCTGCTTTGTGTAAACCACAATGGGATTAGCAGCACTAGGTTTCTACAGCATGTACAGCAGAGGCTGCTGTTAGCCAAGTTTGTTGCCATATGATTGCTGTAAAGAAATACTCTATATTCACACTAGAGAACCTTGTTCACTCAAACTTCGTTTGAGCATTGATTTATGTTTGACTGAGATAGAAATGCATTTGGTTAATTAGAGCCCAAACTAGGTAATTCTAGTTATGGTTCTGTAAGGTAGTTTGTGGAGATTTAGGTCATGAGCCATATGGCTCTTGAGCCATTCGGGTTATGAGCATAGTGGGTTGTGGTCACAACCACAAGTAGGTTGACAGCTAAGTGTTTGTGGTTAATAGATAACACCACCTTGTATGCTCCACCTGACTGGTCTTGGATGGATTATTCTAGGATAATGTGAATATCCTCTTAATTGAGCACCATGTAGATCATGTCTGATAGGCTATGGGTGAGGCGTTAAAGGAATGATTGGGATTGATTTGATCTTTTGGGTCATTACATGTCACTGGATGAGTGTGCAAGGGCAGTGTTGGCAGCTGGACACCACCACCATGTAGATTCTCCACCTCCCAACACCTTCAGTCATTTCTATGTATGTGTTAATGAAATCAAAGCATCTTCATTATTACACTAGGATATTGTTTCAGGGTTGCAAATGTTTCTTTAGTAGAATTTTTTGATTGTACTTGAAAGGTGTAGGCAAGTTTTCCTATGGTTTTGATACGTATGTGAGGAATACGCATTGCTTATCAAAAACTTGTATGGAATACAAACAGGATTTTATTTTGGTTTGGTGTAATGCATTATCTATCTGTGTAATTTCATTTGTTTCTTCAGTGCATTTCAGAGCCATATGTATGATGTTGATTACATGCAAGTTTGTATCAGTAATGCAGTCTTGTGAATGTTAGTCAACAAGGTGTACTAGGGTCTTTCTTAATTTTTTTCCATGTTTGATGATTTTGGGAGGCTTAGAACACTTGTATGTTAAACAACATGTATATATGTTGTGTTATCACCAATTTTGGCTTAAGACATTCTCATGTTTGAGTACTTGATATAGGATAATTCTTATATGACAATTCAGTCCAAGACGCATCCCTGCTGGTGGCTTGGCATAAAGAATAGCTTCTTGCGAGGCTTCCCAGAACAAGGCATTACCTCATCCTAGGGGGTGTGAAAAAACACCACCATGCATCTTGTCTTTTCTCTCAAGTAGAATCTGCATTACCATTATACCCAGATGCCTTATGTTACCATGTTAATTTAAAGAAGGAAGTCCTGCATGGGAACTACAGTGTATTGCTGATATATGTTGATAGGATGCAGGGTCTTATTGGTTACTTTGTTGATCCAGTGAATACTTGCCAGAATGCACCTCTTTTATCATTTTGTAATAATTTTGAACCTATATATTCATGATCTGATTTTATTGCAATCATAGTGTTTTGTATTTGATATCTTATACTTTCTTTGACAGTACGTATTTTAAACTTTTCACGTGAACTAATGTATTTCACTGTTAGTGTCAGTTCGTAAACATTATGTAACACTTTGGGAGGTGTATTTCTGCAGGTCTAAAAATTTTGATAAAGGAATGAGTTAAAGGACATCTGCTCCTAAAGGAAAATCAGGGATTTTTGGCATGATCTCTGTTCTCGGTATAATTACCAGTGACGAGTTATGAAGCTGATTGCTTTATTGTTCTTGGCTAATTGATAATATCACTGGATTGATAGAGAAAGATAGTCAACATTTATGTCTATCCTTTGATGAGACAGCCATTAAGGGAAGAAAGATCGGTGTACGTAGCACTTGCAAAGTCAAGATGAGCAGGTACACAAAACATGTATGGTAAAGCATATCCTGATGTGACTGATGTGTAGACTTGTATGTCAAAGACTTAAATTTGGAGATGCCACTTCTGGATGCCCAGAGTATTGCATTGATATGTTCTTAAGTTGGTCAGGATATAAGAATCAGGTAAGTTGTTGGGCACAGAACATTGGGATACTTTGCATTGGGCTTTCAGTCATAAACATTCCATTTGCATCTAGTCACTATTCAAAATTTGAGAAACAGTTTTACTTATGAAAATATTTTATTGTTTCAAGCTTTTGAATACTCACTAGTTTTGTACCCTGCAACAGTTCCAATATAAGGTAGCAGTCATATTTTTTTAAGTAAACTAGTTATATTATTAATTTTTACCAAAGCAATGCAGTAATAAGATTTTTGAGAGTCATTGGAAGTTAGAAAAGTGGACAACTGTTGGCTGACCATGATAGAGTTAAAATACAGCTCAGCAGTTAATCATAACTGCAGTGTAGGCAGTGGTTATCCAGGCTTGGCATGCTCTGCAGAAATATGGAATTACTTAAGGACGCTTGCAGCTGTCAAAGATGATACGGTTCTTCATTGATTATGACGCTTGTAATCACCCGACACTTTTCCAGCTCAGTGAAAAACTAGCTACTGGAATAGTAAAACCTTTCTGTACTTCTTGTTTGCAGATAGTGTTTTCATAATAAAAAGAATAAACTTAACATTTGTTTTACAAGAGAACCTTTTTGATGCTTTTTTGTTGATTACAGTATAGTTAAATCAACCTTCCTTGGTGGAGGTAATTGTGGATATGTATCAGCATATCAAAGTGGAAGGTTGTTGGGAGAATTGTATATGATTGAGTGGTGGTGGTGGTGGTGAGTTGTACATCCTGAGCCCACATTCCCCATCATGTTGGTGCCCTAACACTAACTCAAGTCTGTGGTCTGAGCATGCTGTGTGCCTTGAGCTAGTGTAGAATTAACACTGCTTACATGGGGTTGAGGTGTCTTGGAATTTTTCCATGTCCTGCATCAGAGTCAAGTGTTCATTATATGAATTATTAATCTCTTTCTACTTAACATTTTCTGTTAAAATCCCTATTGGTTGTATTTTGTGTCATAGAAAAAGCGTTCTGTGAGAAGAACATTATTGAATGGTGATGAAATATTTACGATGATTGAGTTACACATGCTAATGCTCTTTTTCTGGCCATAGGTTTCCATAATTGGCCTTAAGTGAACAACCCATGTCCTTTTATCCATAGTGATAAATTACCAGAGATAGCTGGCATGTGTACAGAAAACAGGAAGTTGAATTACAAACAGCAGAATGTTATTAGATACCCTATGTATTATGTTGGAAGAATGCTGTAGCTAAACAGAGTTTTCTTTGAAGATTTGTTTCTACTCAGGTAACAGGTAATTCGCACTTCATTCATATATACATGTATATATACGAGTATGTGTGTATATATATATATATATGTATTTATACATTAATTTATTTATAATTACCTTAGTACATCTCTATAAGAAAAGTCATGGTGTTACCTACGACGTACTATCAGAGGCTCCTGCAGTCCAATGCTGTGCTACTTCCAGCAGCACAGCAATGTGGACTCCCTTGGAGTCAGAAGTTCTTTGACGAAACTGTACTCACAGTGATACAGCCTCGCCAAAGGTGACATTTCACATTTTGTGTAACCTTTTGCGGGTGGAGTCCGGTAACACCTATGTATATCATCCTTAATACATTTGCCAGTATCTTTGTCAGCAAGGTAATACCAGGAACAGACAAAGAAATGGGCCATATTTGCTTACATCCACACTATCTGGTGTGTGTAATATGACTGTATGTTCATCCACATATTAAAGGACCTTCATGTTCTGGTTTGCTAGAGCTAAATGGGAGGTCATGTAGGAAGAGACTGAAGAGGGTTGGAGAAAGAACTGCACCAGGGGAGCACTCAAAAGCCATATCACGGAGACAGAAACCTAACAAAATGTCTTATTTTGGAAACAGTGGTAAGGATTTTTATGTTAGACTTAAGCAACATAAATATAGTATAAGAAAAGGACAAGAATGAAATGCTTTTTTTAATCATGTTGAAAATATGACCAATGTATTGACTGGAGTAACAACAACTCAAGTTATTAACTTTAAGTCCTTTACCATGAGAAATATCATTGAATCTTCCTTTAGTAAATACACAAAGAATTGTAACATTAATATTAAAGAA
This sequence comes from Panulirus versicolor, assembly GCA_032361705.1. NCBI lineage: Eukaryota > Metazoa > Arthropoda > Malacostraca > Decapoda > Palinuridae > Panulirus > Panulirus versicolor. The sequence goes on along the minus strand of JAUUDZ010457100.1, from coordinate 1,018 downwards.
TGTCTATACTAAGTGGATAGTATTATCGTAGGCAAAATTTGTAAACAGTTGCTTTTTGTGTCCACATGATAAAAATTTTATGACAGTTGTTGATGCCAGACCCAAACACCACCAACCCGAACACCGCCATCTGGTAATGCTTGTTTACCAGTGGCGTCTTAGCAATGCCTCTTTCGTTTATATCAACTGACTGTCCTCTGTCTTCTGTCTCATTCTTGAATCTCCCCTGACGATGTGATCATTACACGAAAGCACACTAGGGAACTTATCGTGTTTCATTTTCCTTGTGAGGGTTATACTTATATATATATCTTTTTAAACCATGTATTCCGAATCACCAGTCTTTTTTAGCACACAACTCCACAAGCTCTTCATTTCCATTCACAACAATGAATACCCCATGTACACCAATTATTCCCTCGACTGCCACATTGCTCACCTTCGCCATTAAATCACCCATCACTGATACCTGGTCTTATCCACCAAAGCTGCTGACACACTCACACAGCTGCCCCCAAAACACTTGCCTCTTAGGGTCTTTCTTCTCATTACCTGGTGCCAAAGCACCAATAATCACCCATCTCTCTCCAACCACTTTCAGTTTTACCCACATCAATCTAGAATTTACTTTCTCTTACACTATCCACACACTCCCACAACTGCTTAAGAAGTAGTGCCACTCCTGCCTTAGCTCTTGTTCTCTCACCAACCCCTGACTTTACTTCAAAGACTTTTCCAAACAGTTTTTCTCCTCTACCCTTGAGCTTTGTTTCACTCAGAGCCAGAATCCAGGTTTCCTTCCTCAAACACACTACCTGTCTCTCCTTTCCTCTCATTTTGCTTACATCCACACACATCAGACATCCCAGTCTAATCCTTCGAGGAGGATGAGCACTCCCTGCTTGACTTCTTTCTGTTTTCCCCTTTTTAGAAATTGAAGTACAAGGAGAGGAGGGTTTCCAGCCCTCTGCTCCTCCCCCCTGCTCCTGCCCCTTTTAGTTACCTTCTACTACATGCA
>JAUUDZ010457089.1:0-12375 GCA_032361705.1 Panulirus versicolor | reverse complement strand
TCGCAGGGAACGAATTGTGGAATGGTAGAGTGGGTGAAATGTAATACTTTGAGGTGGTTTGGGCATGTGGAAAGAATTCAAGACTGGGAGCTTCCAAGAAGAGTTTATGATAGGACAATCAAAGAGGTTGGTGTGAGAGGAAGACCACCAGTGAAATGGATAAACAGAGTGGAAGCATGCTGGAGGGAAAGAAATGGTGGAAGAATGCATGAAATGGCATATGTGAGGGAGACATGTAGGACAGGAATAAGTGAAGATTCTTTTGCCATGGCCACCCCCTTGATGGGAGTTCCCGGAGGGAGTGGGTGTCAGAGATATAGAAAGACAGATGGATAGATTTTCACTGTGCCTTAGCAAATGATACCAAGCAATGTTCAGGTATTAAGTTCAGCTCCATCTGAGATTTGGAATTTTCCAAAACAAAAGGGATCTTTCATCCAGGGCTGTCCATCAAATCTTCAAACTTCCCTACCAAAAATCTATCAAATCTTCATACTTCTTGAACAAAATATGCCAACTAAAATTGTCTAACAAAATGATGGTATGTAACTGTTTTTCATTCAGTTTTTCTTCACTACAGCTGTCACCTTCAACATGCTGCAACAGCGTTGAGAACATAGCTTAGATGATTATCCTGAAATTGAACTTGCCTCAAAAGTAACAGATTTTGAATGCTTAGATCTGATTACAGCATTGAAATAAATCATTACATCATCCATCTGACTTGAAATTCAGTTATTTGAAAATTAAGAAATGTCAGTTATATCTGACAGATTCAAAATCAATCTGGTGCAGCAAAAAAATACTGTCATGTCAAACAATTTTTCTATTAAAAAATGACAAATCTCTTCTCTGAGAGCACACACCTTTGTAGGCACCTTACCCCTATGAAAGTCTGTGAAGTTAAGCAAGGAAACAATGAGTATGATTGGCTCCCATTTCAGAGCATAACGGTGAAAAGTCGGCTGTTCAGTGAAATCACTTTAATAATTATTACTGATTTCAGAAATGTCATATTATCACCAAAAATACCCTTGTGTGCCAATGCTTCTCAGTGAATGAATCAAATATTCCAAACAACATTATTACCAACTCCCATTCAGTTTTTATCACTGCCCGTAATCACTAAAAGCACATTATCTATGAGGCAAAGCATTCCTACATTCAAAAGAAGTGTGATAACCTCTCCATTGTCTGCCGGTAGGTATTTCTGATCTTTAGCTATGGACACCTCTAAAAACTTCTGTCACACCACCTTTCCTTCACTTTAGCCATCTCTTACATAGACAAAGCAACTCTCTTTGGTTCCTGTTTCTCCTCCAACTCCACCTTAGATGAATCACATTCTTTCACCCCTGATGCTCCTCTCACTAATCCTATGCCCCTTCCTGTAATCTCTATTCGGACTGTTCGAAAAGCACTTCTTTCTCTGGACACAAGCAAGGCTTGTGGTCCATCCCCATATACTGAGAGTGTGTTTCTCTGAACTTGCACTTGTGCTTGCTTGGCAGTTCCAATTCCATTTAAAAACCAAAACTTTTCCTTCTCCTTGGAAGCATGCATTGATACATCCCATCCCTAAGAAGGGTGACCATTCTGACCCCTTTAACTATTGTCCTGTTGCTTTGACATCCATTATTTTCAAAGTCTTTCAATCCCTTCACATCTCCCATATCCTTAAACACCTTGAAAATCACAATCTTTTCTCCGATTACCAGTTTGGCTTCTGTAAGGCAAGATCCAGTGGTGATGTTCTTTCCTTTCCTACTAATGTCTGGTCATCATCCCTGAAAGATTTTGGGGAGTCAAGTGCAGTTGCCCTTGACATATCTAAGGCTTTTGACATGGTGTGGCATTGGGGTCTCATCTCTAAGCTACTCTCTTTTGGTTTCCCTCTCTCATGTTGCTTCTTCATATCTAGCTTCCTCTCTAGCCGATCTATCTCTGTGTTTGTTGATGCATCAGCCTCCCCCCTTTTCTTCATCTACAGCAGTGTTCATCAAGGTTCTGTCCTGTCCCCTACACCTTTTCTTCTTTTTTTCAACAATTTTTTCTCCACAAATAATTTAATGCACTCATATGCTGATGACACAACACTGCATTCATCCACATCTTTCAATGATGCTCCCTCTTTCACTCTATCTGCATCTCATCATGACACAACCTCCTCAGTGAAATCAGACTTGGATAAGATATTTCAGTGGGGTAGACAAAATATTGTTAAGTTTAATGTCACCAAGACCCAGTTTCTACCCATCATTCTATCAAAAACTTTGCACAAATCATGCCTCTCCTTTGATGGTTCTGTAATAACACCTCTTGACCCAATGAACATACATGGCATTACTGTAACATTCACCCTTTCTTGGAAACTCCACATTACAGGAATAGCTAAGTCTGCCTCTAAGAAACTGGATTTCCAGTTTAGATGTCAAAACTTCTCTTTGGAACAGTTGCTCTGTTTATACAAAGGATTGATTTGTCCTTGCATGGAGTACTGCTCTCACATTTGGGGTGGTTTTAGCTCTGCATCCTTTCTTAACAGAGTTTAGCTAAAAGGGATCCACCTTATAAACTGTCTCAGGCTAACTTCCAATCTTTGATGCCTTTGCCTTACGCTGCAGTGTTGGTTCACTTTCCTCTTCTATAGGTATTACTTCGGTTTTTGCTCCTGAGAGAAAACTGCTGCAACTCAAGGGTGGGCCATTTTAACACCTGCTTCTTTCCCTGCTGGTCGAAGCTCTGGAACTCTCTATCCTCTCTTTTCTTTTCCATTAATGATGACCTAGCTCATTTCAAAAAACAGGTTTTTCACCTCCTCAAAAATTTATAAATACCTTCCCTTGTCTTTTCTTTTTCTGCATTATAATTTCATATTTCAATTAAGGCCCGGCCTTGATGTGGACTTTTGTCCGTAACTAAAGCCTTCAATATAAGAAAAAAAGCAGAGAATTATAAAGGAATATGGCTGATGTAAACCTATTCTATTATGAAGACAAAGAAAATGATGGTGAAAACAAGGTCTACCAGCCTAATACATCAAGCAAAAGTGATGATTTTAATGATCTTAAAGAAAATAGGTTTGGATTTTTGTACTGAAGATGACTTGACATACTGTTTTGGACTCTACAGGTCTAGCTCCAGCAGTAGAGCTAGGAACAGTAAAGAAGTAAATAAGTAAAGTGCTCTATGTGAAAAAATTCAAAACGTAGACATAAGGAAAAGGGAATTAGTAATTGTGTCAAAAGATGTGTATGTTCAGGAATTTGGTGATTCTTCCTGGGCTGTGGCTGATCCAGCTCCATCCTCTTTGGGCCCCTCGTTGATCGTCAGGTGTCAACCACCCTCCAAGGTAAGGATACTGTCCTTTATATATTTTCTCATGAATATATAACATAACATTTAGAATTGAGGTGTATTTTCAAGAGACAGGTAGTTTGTGTTGTGTGATGTTCTAATGTAATACTTTCAGATATATCACTCCATTTTCCCTTCCTTTCTCCTTTGTCTGCACACTTCCCCATTAGTTACCCATATCAGCAAGGTAGCACCAGGAACAGATGAAGAAAGTCTTCATTTGCTCACATCCATTCTCTAGCTGTCATGTGTAATGTGACAAAACCACAGCCCCCTGTCCGCAACCAGACCCTACAAACCTTTTCATGGTTTCCCCTAGCTGCTCCATAGCCCTAGCTCAGTCCATTGACAGCACATGGCCTCCTGTATACCACATCGCTTCATTTCATATTATCCTGAATGCCTTTCACCCTCCTGCATACTCAGGTCCTGAACATTCAAAATATTATCACTCCATTCTTCCATTTCCACTTTGGTCAACCCTTCCTCTTGTTCCCTCTACTTTTGACACATATTCTCTTTGTCAACCACTCCTTACTCGTTTTCTCCATATGTCCAGACCATACAAGCACACCTTCTTTGAACAGCTCTCTCAACCATACTCTTCTTATAACCACAGCTCTCTCTTACCCTTTTATTGCTAATTCAATCAAACCACCTCATACCACAGACTGTCCTCAGACATTTCATATCCAACACATCCACCCTCCTCAGCACATCATTATCTATAGCCCATGACTCGCATCCATACCATGTTATTGAGACTATTATACTTTCAAACATACCCGTTTTCACCCTCCCAGATAACAACCTTTCTTACCACACACACTTTTTTTTTGATCGGCATTTCCTGCATTACTGAGGTAGTGCCAGGAACAGACAAAGAAAGGCCACATCCTCTCATATCCATTGTTTAGGACTGAGTCTGGTCTTCCACCCTTATTCTTAAACTGCTGTACATCTTCTCTAATATGCCCCTGCTATACTAGGTTAACTTCTTAGCCGTTAAAGAAGTAATGGTTTTGGCAAGAGCTTTAATACTATCAGTGCTTTTCAAAAGTTTTAGGGATAATGTGTAAGTTCAAAGTATATCTTACATCAACTTGCTGCCCTGCTTCCAGTCTCTTCAGTACTTCCATTTTCTCATTACCTTTGGTGTATTTCTAGCACTATCATTTGCAAACCTTTTCTCAGACATTATGGATAATGATTCACAAATATTCATTAAGAGAATGAATGAAGCAAGTGGGAGAGTGAGCATTCATGCATATGTTTAAAGTGAAAGAGGACAAGAAGCTAAGCACTGATTTGGCCAGAACACTTTATGTGATGCCACACACTATTAGATGAAAAAATTTGAAAATGGAGAATGCTACCAGCTCATTAAGTTAACAGTTTTTCATTACATAAAAAGAAAAAGCCAAGAGCTCTGTAGCAAATAATCTTTCAGTGGGGCATACATGTAGTGTGTTATTATACTTGATTTATTTTCTTATTAATAAACGTTATGCAAAAACTTTTATGATCGTATTTTTACTTTATAAAGTCCTCCTCTAATGTGTGTGGGTATAATTTGCACCAAATGGTCAGAATAGGTGAATCATTTTGATTGCATATGTGTATTAGTTTGTAATCATTTTCATATGTTTTTTTCTGTATAAATTTATCCTTTCCATATTCTTTAGTTCCTGTCCTGTCAGCTGACTTATTTTTTCAGATAAATGTGATGATTTATAATATATTAAACTCAGGCATATTTTCATGAAACAAGAGCTTTGGTGTGTGAAATTCAATGTAAGAAATTCATAATCCTGTTATATATATCTCCCTATTTCACATTCCCTCCCTGTGGTATACATCTCCCTATTTCATATTCCGTCCCTACCCATTCTCCTCTTATAAGTTTTTCTTTCCTTCTCATTTCCCCACCATTTTCCCATTTTCACTTGCCATTCATATTAGTTAAGTCATGATATGCAGGCATTATGCATAAACTTGTGTGATAATCTTTCATTATATTTTATAAAACCCTGTTTTTGGTGAAGGGTATTTAGTGGACTTAACATTGAAAATCAGAGAATTATTTCATTATATAGGTACTAGAATATAGCTCCTAAGATTAGTTTACTCTTTCTGTTTTTAGTATAGAAGTTGCTGCTCAATAAATTCACCTAAAAGGGCTAATCGGTAATGAATTTATTTATTTTCCTGATGTTATTTATTGTTCTGTTCCAATTTTGAGAAACTGAAACAAAAGAAGAGAGTTTCCAGCTCCCTGTTGTGATATGAGGAAGGTTAATTGTGTAATAAATGATAGGGTAAGAGAAAGGTGTGGTAATGAAAAGAGTATGGGTGGGAGAACTGAAAAGGATGTGCTGAAATGGTTTGGGCCTGTTGAGAGGGTAAGCAAGGAGAGGTTGACATGAGGGGATATGTGTTGGAAATGAAGCAGTCAAAAGTAAAGAGGAAACCAAATTTGGAGATGGAAGGATGAAATGAACGGTGTCAGGTGTGAATGGGATGGGGTGAATTAGAGCATTATGATATACAGGGGGTGACGTTCTGTCAATGGCCTGAATGGGGCATATGAAGCAGTCGGGAAACCACAGAAAGGTCTGTGGCACCTGGTTGTGGATAGGGGGCCCTCTGGTTTCTTCACATTATACATGACAGCTAGAGTAGATGTGAACAACTAAGGCAATTTCTTCATTTGTTCTTAGCGCTACCTTGCTAATGCAGGAAATAGTTTACAAATTTGAAAGAAAAAGAAAGAATTTTATTATCATAGAATATCAAAATAACATAATATTTATAAAGTATATTGTGACTGCACATTGAGTGTTAAATTAGTCTGATAATTCAAACAACTATGCTTAGTAGTGATGACAGTTAAGGGACTTAGCGAGTTGGTTGCTGCACAATAGCTTACATGACTTAACGGAAGGAGGCATATGACAAGTGTGTAGCTCCCTTTATTTCAATCTGACTCATATGTTTTATAGCTTATATTATTTTTTCTAACTCAACATACTCAAATTCATCATTTCCTGATGCTACCTCACTCCTGCAGGAAAAGGCGAGCACCAGGAAACAGACAAAGAATGGCCCTTCCACTCATATGTACATTATGTACATAAATGCCCACACATTCACATATGCATACATATACATATCAACATACACATACACTTACACAGACATATACATATATACACATGTACATATTCATACTTGCTTACCTTCATCCATTCCCGTTGCTACCCCACCCCACAGGAAATGGCATCACTACCCCCTGCTTCAGCAAAGAAGTGCCTGGAAAACAGACAAAAAAGGCCACATTCTCTCAAACTCAGACTCTGACTATCATGTGTAATGCACTTAAACCACAGCTCCTTATCCACATCAAGGCCCCACAGACCTTTCCATGGTTTATCCCAGAAGTTTCACATGCCCTGGTTCAGTCCATTGACAGCATGTCGACCTCCGTATACCACATTGTTCCAATTCACTCTATTTCTTGCACACCTCTCACCCTTCTGTATGTTCAGGCCCCTATCACTCAAAATCTTTGTCTCTCCATCCTTCCACCTCCAATTTGGTCTCCCACTTCTCTCTGTTCCCTCCACCTCTGACACATATACCCTCTTTATCAATCTTTCCTCACTCATTCTCTCCGTATGTCCAAACCACTTCAGCACATCCTCTTCTGCTCTCTCTACCACACTCTTTTTATTTTCACACATCTCTCTTACCCTTTCATTACTTACTCACTCAAATCACCTCACACCACATATTGTTCTCAAACATTTCCTTTCCAACACATCCACCTTCCCCTGTACAAACCTATCTATAACCCATGCCTTGCAACCATATGAAATTGTTGGAACTACTATTCCTTCAAACATACCCGTTTTTGCTCACAGAGATAATGTTGTCTCCTTCCACACATTCTTCATCACTCCTAGAACTTTCGCTCCTTCCCCCACCCTATGCCTTACTTCTGCTTCCATGGTTCCATTTGCTGCTATGTCCACTCCCAAATATCTAATCTTCACTTCCTCCAATTTTTCTCCATTCAAACTTACATCCCAAATAACTTGTCCCTCAACCCTACTAAACCTAATAACCTTGCACTTATTCACATTAACTCTCAACTTTCTCCTTTTACACACTTTTCCAAACTCAGTCACCAACTTCTGCAGTTTCACTCTTGAATCAGCCACCAGAGCTGTATCATTGGCAAACAACAACCGTCTCATTTCCCAGCCCTCTCATCCCCAACAGACTGCATACTCACCACTCTCTCCAAAACTCTAGCACTTAACTCCCCAACCACCCCATCCAAGAACAAATTGAACAACCATAGGGACATCACACACCCCTGCTGCAGACTGACCTTCACTGGGAACCAATCACTCTCCTCTCTTCCTACTTGTTACATGCCTTACATCCTTGATAAAAATTTTTCACTGCTTCCAGCAACTTACCTCCTGCACCATATACTTTTGAGACCTTCCACAAAGCATCTCTATCAACCCTATTGTATGCTTTTTCCAGTTCCATAAATGCTACATACAAATCCATCTGTTTTTCTAAATATTGTTCACACATACTTCAAAGAAAACACCTGATCCACACATCCTCTACCACTTCTGACACTACACTGCTCCTCCCCAATCTGAAACTGTACATACCTTCATCCTCTCAGTCAATACCCTCCCATACAATTTCCCAGGAATACTTAACAAACTTATGCCTCTGTAGTTCAAACACTCACCTTTATCCTCTTTGCCTTTGTACAATTGCACTATGTATGCTGAAAACCACCTTTGTACAATTGCACTATGTGCTGAAAACCACGAGGAAAATTAAAAATTATAAGTTCCCAAGTGCTTTTTCGTATAATAATCACTTCGTCAGGGGAGATACAAGAATAAGATAGAAGATGTAGAACAGTCAGTTGATATACAAGGAAGAGATGTGGCTAAGATGCCATTGGTAAACAAGCTGTATCGGATGATGGTGTTTGGGTCTGGCACATGCGTCAAAATTTTCGTTATATGGACAAGAAAGGGAATTGTTTATGAATTTAGCCTAAGACAAAGCTATCCAGTTTGCATAGCCTTCAATAATATTAATGTTACAATTCTTTGTGTATTTAATGATAGAATATTCAATGATATTTCTCATAGGAAAGGGGGTTACATCTAATAACTGAATTAGCATTACTCCAGTCAATACAGTGGTCATTATTTTTAACATGATTAAACAAAGCATTTCATTTTTGCCCTGTTTTTATACTGTATTTATGGTTCTTAAGTCTAACATAAAGATCCTTACTAGTGTCCCCTACATAAAAAACATATTACAGGCTTTATGAGGGATTCTGTAAACACAGCCCGCAGAATTTTCTGGTGTTCTTGATTAAGATATTCTTTATAGTATTGTTATTGCTGAAGGCTACATTAACATTAAAGGATTTAATCAGCCTGGAAAGTAAATAAAATTGTAACTAAAAGGGAGAGCTAAAAGTTTCTTGGTATCATGGGGAGGTTTGGGTTTAACTCAATAGAATTATTTCTTTGCCAACTTCAGGGATTTATCAATGAAAGATGTAGGATACCTTAACTTGGATCCAATAGAATATATTTCCTCAAACTCATCATCAATAAATTTTGGACTGGATATATGTAATGCCCTAAGGAACATTGACTGGAATAATGATAGCTTAACTCTGTCATGACCGGCATGATGCCAGACATGAACACCACCACCCGGTAACACTTGTTTACCAAGGATGTCTTAGCTTTGCCTCTTCCTTGTATATCAACTGACTATTCTTCGTCTTCAATCTTATTCTTGTATCTCCCTTGACGATGTGATCACTACACAAAAGTGCACTTAGGAACTTATCAGACTTATTGTGTTTCATTTTCCTCATGGTTATCAGCAAATACTAGATCACATGCACCACTGTGGATAGGGAGTTGTAGTTTTGGTGCATTACATATGACAGCTAGAGACTAAGTGTGGCCTTCTTTGTCTGTTTTCCTGGTGCTACCTCGCTGAAGCTGGGGGTAGCAATGCTGTTTCTTGTGGAGTGGGGTAGTGCCAGGAATGGATAAAGGCAAGCAAGTATGAATATGTACATGTGTATAGATGTATATGACTGTATATGTGTATGTAAATGTATGGTCGTGGGATCTTCATAAGCTACAGAGTGGCATAGGAATGGAGAGTTGCAGTGTCCTCCCAGTAATTATTCAGGAGGTGCAAAGGTATCTCTTTGTCTCCCAATAATTTCCTGCATGGACACTCATCTATAGGCAACATTTTTAACAACTATGGGAAACCTGAATTGGTGTAACGTTCAGAGAAGTACATTATGTGTTTGAACCAAACTGGTAACACATAGCCATTTGTCTCCAGTACTGGTAAATATATGTCTCTTTGCACACTCATCAGCTCTTCCTCCAATGTTGCAATGAAGGCTACACACTTCCATTCTGTTTCAGCCTCAAATCAAATCAGCATGTTGAGTTACAACTAGATTGTCTAGCCAGCTTTCTATTAGAACTGAATGCCATGAAGTTTTGCTTCAACAAGACCTGGCCACTGTGGTTAGGACAGATAGGAAGGGAACTTTTTACAGCTTTTGAAATAGTGTGACAAAGAATCAGTGTACAGAGATCAGGAACTACCTTATCCTTGACATTGAAAACAAACTAATTGAGTTCATGCTGCACTTTGTTTTATGCAGTCATCAAAAATATTAGAACTGCCATATGTTTTCTATCTTATTTGATGAAACATGGAACTTTTCAAACAAAGAAGTTTGTAATGTGCTTGCACTGATTGTGTGAATATTATGAGGTTTCGAGACACTCCGAGTGACTTTCGCAAATGCCAGATATTAAATCTGGTAGAATTCTGACTGGAATTTGGAACATGGTTTTTCTGGGTTTGACTTTGAAAGATTGTTGAGAACAGGGCTAGGATGGTGTTGGTAATTTTTAAAGCGGTACCTCATGAGAGGCAATATTGATTCATTGGAAAGGTCCTGGTGTACTGGTTATTCTTTACCCTCATTGTCTTGACAATGAAGGACACTGCCCAAAACTGTAAACCTATTTGGGATCCCTAGACTTCTCCATGGAGCTGGTGGAGTTGTTTGAATATTTCCTTTTTGCTACTAGATAAATGAGGGGAAAAAGTGATGCTGTGGATGTCAAACCATGTCCTATATGGTGAACTGTGAGAATTTGCATGCTAGAAGCAGTTCTGAAGAATCATGCAACCCTCTGTAAGACTGACCATCATCCAAGACATGCAATGATGAATACTCTTATTAAACTGTTAGTCTTCTAGCTATGATGGAGAAATTTTAGACTTAGTTTGTTTTTTTTTCACTTTTTTTTTCATTGTTCCACAGCAGAACAGCTCTTCATCACTGAAGGAGAACAATACTTCTGCCAAAGATGACATTCAGGCAGCTTTGTCTGCAAGAGCTGTATGGTGAGACTCTGAATTGAAGAATGTTTTGACCAGTTCTTCACTCAGGTTTATGATGGCCTGGTAAGTCTCATTGATCCTTCTGTATTGCCAAGGGTTTGTCTTATTTCCAAAAGAAAAAAATGGATGATAGTTCAGAAAACCATAAGTATCTTGATATACAGCAGTGATATGAGATGCTTAATTCAGAGAGAAGATCGACAGGAGATTCTGCCAGAAGGGTTTTTCCACTGTTCAAGAGATTGAGGAGATGATTCTTGATGCTGCAGATAGGATGTCAGTGGCCATCCCTAAGTCTGTGAAAGTCATCTACAAACAAGAACTTGTCTTTGGAAAGCAATGCAGTCAACTGGCCCTGCTACCTGATACCATAACTTAGGGGTCAGTGAAAGAGGTTACTAGGACAGAGACTGTTTGATGCCTTCAGCACACAGCTGTTATGTAAAGCACTTCGGAAGGTTCACAAGTTGCTTTGCCTATACCTGACAATTTCCATTTCTACAACAGTTGCTAAAAGAACATTCTCATCAATGAGGAGCATCACCACTTATATTTGTAACACCATGTCTCAGCAGAGGTTAAACCACTGTGTGGTACTGAATGTGTATCTCAAATCGATAGGTGGAGAAAATCTCTGGCTCAAGGACTAGATGTGGAAGTTCATTCCAATATGCTGTACGGAAGTATTACTAGCAAATGATTTCATAACTTAAAGCTAGATTGTTTTGAAATAAGCTTTTTATATGTATTTATTCAAATGGCCTTTTTAGGTAATCATTTTCTCCAGTTACATGGCTTTCTACATGTAATGCAAACAATCATTGAATCTGAAGATTTATTTCAGCAGTTCCCTCACATTTTTATGCAACATCTTACCAAAAGCAATGGAAATTTTCCTTTGAACACCTTGGAAAAGAAATTTGGCAATGCACCTATTATACTCAGAGGGAATTGACCTTTTGCTAGGTGCTTATCATTTGTTGGACTTCACATTCTTCATATAGTAAACATAATTCATTCTCACGTTTTAGCAAAGTGGTCTATAATGCAGTAAAAAGGCATTTTTTTTTTTTTACCAGCTCTTGAGGCCTACTTGAGGCACTGTGACAGTTTGGGAATTGCTAATTGAATATTGTACCCACCCAATATCAAAATAATTCCTACACTTATGCTGCAGTCCATTCCTTGCAACAACAATCTTGCATGGAATCATATGCAGAGGAAAAGTTAGCTGGCAATAGGGAGGACACTGATTTTAATGTAGAATTCATTCCTGATCAGCATTCTCTTATCACAGTTTTGCAGCAGTTTATGATTGATGAAGTTGGTGATTCTGACTGTTATTGAATGCCTTCATGTAAGTGTTTTTTGTTTATATAGATCTTTCTTTTCTTTCAAACTATTCACCATTTCCCGCGTTAGCAAGGTGGCGTTAAGAACAGAGGACTGGGCCTCTGAGGGAATATCCTCACCTGGCCCCCTTCTCTGTTCCTTCTTTTGGAAAAT
>JAUUDZ010457078.1:0-12375 GCA_032361705.1 Panulirus versicolor | reverse complement strand
GAAAGCAAAAATGGGTATGTTTGAAGGAATAGTGGTTCCAACAATGTTATATGGTTGCGAGGTGTGGGCTATAGATAAGGTTGTGCGGAGGAGGGTGGATGTGTTGAATATGAGATGTCTGAGGACAATATACGGTGTGACGTGGTTTGATTAAGCAATGAAAGGGTAAGAGAGATGTGTGATAAAAAAGAGTGTGGTTGAGAGAGCAGAAGAGGGTGTATTGAAATGGTTTGGTCACACAGAGAGAATGAAGAGCAATCACATCAAAAACACACCTGCAACCTTAAATCACTTTACATTTTCTGGTGTCAATACATACCTGCCACATTAAACTTCATATACTATCGATTATCACTGAAATGCAAATGGATTGCATTAGACTTTGGAAAATGCACTTATAATACCGTGGGAGACCCAATCAATGACTGAAATTTATGTTCACATCAACAGTTTATTGCTTGTTTGTATGTATTTTCATGAATTTCTTTCACAATCTCTGACCAAATGATGAAAGACACCATACTTCCCAGTCTCTGAAAATTGTAAGTGAAAAACAATTTCTCTTACGAAATGCAAGAACACCATGCCATACTGTGTAAGAAAAACAAAACAACCAAGAAACAAATGACATAGGCCTTAACTTACCTAAAGATAGATAATAGAGAACTCTAGTGGAAGTATATTACTTAGCAGTAAGAGCTGCACTTAAGTGTTGATATGTTTCGCTAAGCAGCACTAGTTCTTTTGCTACAGGAACAAACCCCACCTGCTACTAGTGACTCATATCTATATTTAATGATTCATCTGTCTCCAGTGCTTCTAAAGATGGACATATAGTTTCACTATGACATCTGCTGTGTGGTATTCAGTAATATTCGCTGTTTCTATCTTGTAAATGGTGTCAGTCAATAATACGAATGACTTGTCACTAGAGGCTATATGTAACGACATACAATCACTCTATAACTAAACACATTTCAATGCCTTGTCGAACTGTCAAATTACAGAATTTTTGAACAAAATCACCACTGCAAAGAATAGAGTGCCATGGGTCCAAGTGTACCCAACATACCTGATAATGACAACTTGGAAATACAGTCATAAATCAGAGCTGAATTAAATTCACTGATTTTTCACTACATGTGGAAGACTTTACATTACCTTCATTTCCGAACTTCTTATCCTTATTATATTTGATGAAATGAGTGACAGTCTCCTCCTGATACCTTTCTAGGCATTCACACACTTCCTTCAAAGTCCGGAATTTACGCACTATAAACGGCTTTGCAGGCGCTGTTCTAGGCTCCTGCTTGATGTCTTTGGCATATTCGTGCATCATTATGTCTGCATACGTATGTATTTCCCTCCTACATGTATGAGTCTAATGCCATGAAATGTTTAGTTTACTCTCCAAAACCCGACACGTTTTTAACTGCCGTCATCCATAGCGGGAATGGCGGAGTCCTAGAAATACTGGGGGACGTTAGGACCTGACGGAACGACAATATTGTCATATATGATGCAACTTTTTTATTTCTACACGTTCGTTCTTTTATAGAGAAATCTACTTTTTATACAATACTCTCAGCTTAATTTTCAAGCAAGAAATTTTCTAAATAAACTCTTATTTTTTTCAGGATATACTTATGTCTGATGTTTAACTGTAGTCCTGAATATCGTGGCGGCTTGTGAGCGATTTTTATTTTTTGCTACAAACATTAGCGTCAATGAATACAAATTGAAATGGTGCAACTTTGATCAGGTTATTTGATTGCTGATTCACGAAGAGTCTTTTCAATTATATATTTAGTCTATATTACTATCATCCTTCAGTTTTCCGTACCCTTTCCGAATGTAAATCCCTTGCACAGGCAATTACATGCCTGCTCACCCCTTTATAGTTTCTTTAATTTTACAGCATTTCCAAGGGTATTTCAAGATGGAAAACCTTATGCGAAAAAAACGGGAAATCGTTTGTATAAATCTAGCTATTCACCCGTTTATTCTTGTAATATGGTTTCCTTGTATTTACTTCAGAAGATGCAGGTTGATGACTTTGCTTTTTAGATCATGGTGACAAGAAATGTTTTATTCAACGGGTTAAGTCCTGTCACCGCCTCAGAGGACTGAGGTTTAGTAAAATGTAGTCAAGGCTAGTGTTCTCTCAAACTTTTGCGCTTAAGCACAACTTCATCGGTAAAAAAAAATTGGCCTGGACTTTTCTCTTTACCATGGGCCATATAACGTTGGATCTTCACTCATCATCCATTGGTACGACTCTTGTCTGAGGCGCCTAGGGTGCCAAAATGCTACCAGCACTGTGGAGGACAGTCTCCATACAGAACTTGTAAAGGGGCTAGTGATAATTATATCATAAAGAAATTGAAAACCTTCCCATTCAAACTTCATTTATTCAAGACATCCTGATGTCGGCTGAAAAGTCCACTTTTGTACTGTCCCTAAAATATTCCGTTTTAGGGGGAAATGGGCTAAAATGTACCCCCCCCCCTTTATCTAAGTTACTACATAATTAGCTACATGACCTTATGGAATTTTTGTTTTCATAATGTATGTGTAAAGGTTCGATATGATACTGAACTTTAATCTTAGTTGATTTTGGACTGAAATATAAGCAACATCTAGCTGACCAAAGTTTTACTCTCATATACTGTAATGTCCTTCATTTTCATATGTTAATGTCCAAAAAATGTAGCTTCATAATCATAATTTTATTGAGGATGTATTTAAAATATGTTAGTTTGTTCAATATTAACTCAAAAATCCGTCCACCAAATACCAGTATACTATGAATTGTCATATATAGTATAGTGTTCAGTACATAATGATATACTGCTGCCAATGCATTGAAATGGTCATAACTAATGAATGTAGGCAAATATGTCCCATATTCATTGGTGCTCCTGGGAGGATGCAGGAGGGGTGGACAGAAGCCAACCACTCCAGAAAGCTGCATTATGTAAAACTAATGCAAGAATTATATGAATGCTAGGATAGCAGAGACATAAGTCTGTTGAGTATGGTGTATGGGAGGGTTATAATTGAGGTGATGACATGCTCTGACCATCATATTAGGAGGTGTAATGTGGCTTTGAGTACCATATTCTGCACTTTCAAGATATGATACATAGTCTGTATGATGAGATATTTGATACGTTTAGCCAACACCTTATGAGGTCACATGAGAGTAATAAAGCATGTAGTGCAGACTTTTATCTTAAAGGGTTTGAGTCTAGAAAGGTGAATGAAAAATCAAGGTGGATAAAAACAGATGAGCTAAGGAATTAAAGTGTAAAACTTAAACTACCAAGGGAAGTTAACTGATAAGCTGAGAGATATTGATAAAATGGTTCAAAATATTGAGGGGTTGTGAATGTACATGAAAACTGCATCAAGAAAGACTGCCCAAGACATGCAGGACACATTTAAGAATATGTTTTTGAAAGAAAGTTACACTCTGGAATGAAAATGTAAAAAGAAAGAAATGGTTTTGTGAAATTGAATTTGTTAGGAAAAACTAAGTCTCATGAATATAGTGATGAGTATAAGCACAAAAGTTGAATGGAAAAGAAGTATCATTTTAGAAAGGAAAATTCTACTGCAAGAATATCATACATATCTCGTGTAAGAGCTCTCATTTGTGAATGAGATTTAACAACTAAGTACAACTTTCTTGAACAAGTATAAGGCAAAAATCATGCAAAGTATGGTGAATTCAACTGTATTTTTTGTAAGTCTTTCATACTCAAAGAAGGATCATAGAAAAGAAATACCATTAAAAAACTCACATTTATACTGGTAGCCATACAATAATCTACAAGGTACAGTATAGTACAACATTACAGTTTTATTTCATACCTAACTGCCTTTCCCACTTTAAAGAGGTAGCACCAGGAATGAAAAAATATTGGATGAAACTAATAAAATTTCTGAAAACATTGCTATAATCTACCGTGGTGTTAGTGGGTAAAGTTGGTATTGTTGTACAGTAGCTGGTGAGTTCTGTACAACATCTTCTCCATCACCACCAACCCTGTAAAACATGATAGGTGGTTAATATCTTTCTTACTTCTTACCTCCTGCTGCTTGCCCCCTATTGGCAAATTAATATTTTTTTTTTTAGTCCCAAAGAGATGTCTCTCGCATCTTCAAACTCCACTTCATACAATTACAGACCTTTACACTGAATGCCTTGTCATTATAACAAAACTGATTAGGAAAAAAAATTTCCATTGCCAACATGTCCTCTATACTTTTATATCTGCATGTAATTTTTCTTATTATTTCACAACTATTTAAAAAAAAAATTCTTTACCTCCATATCTGCCTTACCTTAAATCAAACACCATCTTGTAATTTTTTTGCATATAAACTGATTCCAATATCCTACTTGCGAGATGAACATTAAAGAATACTAAATGTGAACTTACTGACTGAGTACAGAGAAGGGATGGAGAGATAATTCTGGATCAAGACTTGATGTACTTTTTATAGAGGGAACAGATGCTTCGTCCATTCCTGGAGCAGAAGCTCCTCCAGGTCCACCATGCTGACTGCCACACTCATCAACCCACCAATCACCTGTGCTCTCTCGCCTTGACCTTCAACCCCATAACAAAAAAATAAACAATTTACATATATGAAATCTGTCTCTGTACTTGGAGACACAGTAGGTACTGATGTATATGCAACAGCCCATCTGACTTTCAGGCCAAGGAAAAAATTATCTAGGATACAGACAACCTTTACCTAAATATGATAACTCAGGCCAATCTGGTTCTAAGCTAATTCAAACATAAAATTTAATGTTTTTTACTTAAATGGCTGAGTTTGCAGAGCATGTATATGACTAAATGAGAAATATTACAGCCTGAATTCCTGCACTGTGAGACACGAGCACTGCATGAGGTGTGTGGTATTTTGACAATGCAGGAGGGTGTCCAAGTCACTCTTTGTCTAGCAGACATGCACACAAATGTAAGAGCTGTCTTGTCATTTTTCTAAGGGGGATTTTGATAATTACACATCTTCAATCTAATGCAGATCAATGTATGTATGCATGTAAATACAGAACAATAATTTTTTCAAAACATTAATTTTGTTCAAAAATATCACAAAAATAATACTACAGAGGTATTTAACTGAAAGTTATACAATTATTACATACCCAGGAGTGGAGATGTTGGCTTCTCTATTCTGTGTGAGTGTCAAGTATTGGTGGTAGAGCTGAAGACTCTCCTGGCGTACACGTGCATGATACAGCATTACACGATCACGGTACATTTGATGAAGCTCACTCATGCTTCCTATCCCAATGTCATGTAGTGTCTGTTCCACGACATCCTGCATAATCCAAAAGAATATCTTAGGTCTCACATTCACTAACTGCATTTGATATTAGTCAAAGTGCAGCTAAATCACTCAATACTGAGATTCTGAAGTATACAACATACAATACTGCTCTCAAAAAGGGAATAATGTTAATCAAGAGTGAGACCATATTCATACACTGACTATGTATGAAGAAATATGATTCTCTATCATCTACCCTATATACCCGAAAATTAAGCACTTGATGTAGGTTAACAAAAATTCTTTTGTTACACTCATCACTTCTATAAACTAAAAGCATACAAAGAAAGGCCTCATTTGCTTCCATCTACTCTCCAGATGTCATGTATAATGAGCCAAAACCAGACCCTCCATCCACAGATATCCCCAACAGACCATTCCATGGTTTCCCCTGACTACTTCCTATACCCTGGTTCAATTTCATGACAGCAAGTTGCCCCCTGCATACCACGTTGCCACAATATCTCATACACACACCATACCCCCCTGAATGTTCAGGCCACAATAACTTGAAGCCTCTCTCATTCCATCCTTCCATCTCCAGTTTGGTCTCCCCATTCTTCTTTCTCTCTTCACTTCTCACACATTTATCCTGTGTCAACCCCTCTTCACTCATTCACTTCAAATGTCCAAAACCATTTTTAGCACATTCTCTTCAGCTCTTTTAACCACACTTTTCTAATTACCACACCTCTCTCATCCCCCTTTCATTACTCAATCAAAGCAACTCACACCACACCCTGTCATATAACATTTCCAACAAATCCACCCCTCTCTGCTGTGCCATCAACAAACAAGTGACTTACTTCCCAGGCTCCCTTACCCCCTACAGTCTCCATACTCATCCCTCTCTCCTAAATTATTAATGTTAGAAACTTTAATCTCATCATCAAGTTCCATCAGTTTCCACCTCAAACCTGATGATCACTCTTTTACATTTGATAATTATAACCAAACACTAAGACTACTCATAGAGTACTGAAGACAGAGCTTCAGTTCTCCACTAAGATATGAGTTCAGTTATGTATGCAATATATATTCAACTGAACGGCAGTTACATTTTTTGAGGAAGAAGGGAGACTTTTACACAACTCACATGGAAGGGGCATCTATCACTCAAAAGGAGGTTGTCAGTATT
Source organism: Panulirus versicolor (assembly GCA_032361705.1). Classification (NCBI taxonomy): domain Eukaryota; kingdom Metazoa; phylum Arthropoda; class Malacostraca; order Decapoda; family Palinuridae; genus Panulirus; species Panulirus versicolor. Next base: position 5,867 of record JAUUDZ010457078.1, on the reverse strand, counting down.
AGCCCTCAAAATATTTGTCAGCTTGATCAAAAACTCATGTGTAATGTCAGTTAGTAGCCGAAGTACACTTTCTGCAGTATCCGTGTAGCCAGTATGAGCACATATTGTCGCTACTGCCTTACGCAATATAAGTCGGGCTGTTGTTCCCTCAACTTCAAGCAGCTGTGGTTGATTTTTGCCACTAGTAAATGCCCTGTGGAAAATATTCAGTATCATTTCAAAACTAAACACTGAAAAACTAATTCATTTTATGCAATATAACAATAACATAGTGTACAATAATAAATGTCAATAAAAGCTGGGTGGTTTAGTAAGTGCAAGTAACATAACTGAGGGGCACTTTGGAGACAGGGTTTGGGGTTGGAGAAATGGATATAGAGAAACATACATGTGTCTGAAAATTATACTAAAGACAATGGGAAATGTTTGATATACTAAATCAAAATTGAGGTGGTATGACAAAGCAGAGAGACGGATAAGGAAAGAATATCTCAAAGAGTGTAACTGCATAGAGTGAATGAAAATGGATGTGGAGAGAAAAAGTGAGGTTAAATGACAGTCGCAGGAAATGTGTGCATGAGTGACCTGAACAAAGGAAGTCTCATCCGAGAAGTAGGATGAATTTTCCAAGGTATAGGCATTCTGGAGGTTCCTCTCATCAGTTCATTAAACCAGTGCACATAATCAAATTTTGTTAGTATTTTATTGTTATTACCTACTATCCATTACAAGGGAGAAAAACAAAGATTCTTTCAAAACTCAAATAAGTATAATAAATGTAGTCCATTTATAATAACATATATTCAAGTGGTTTACAGAATATTTCAATGCTGTAAGCAAAAGTTTTCAAACTTTATTCATATCTTGACTTTCCAGAGTAAAGTGAAAAAGCTGGAGAGTTGTAAGAAATTTTGGACACGAGTGTATGAATGAACACTTGCTTTTGCTTATCACTTCATTGTTTCTCCATAACAGTACATGCTTAATACAATGCCACAGTTATAAGTTATATCTTTATCAGAACAAATAATACAGTTGTTTGTCAAGACAATGTGCACTCTGTTCCATTTCCCTAATTGGTTATCTCCCATGGCACACTGGGCACACTGTTGTGGCACACCAGTTGCAAGGCACTGCACCAGACTAAGAAGTCAAAAAGTTCTTGGGGTATCTCTGTTTAACCCTTAAACTGCTTTAATTAAGTACTGATGAATGGTTCATGGCTAATATCTTCAAATGACAATTTAATGATTCCCATCCTCAACTGAATCTCTAGCTAACATGTTTTACATGTTCCGACAACTGTATGTATCATCTTAGTTGTGCATTACACATGCTTCCACAACACAATGAAAATTTCATTAGTTTTGAAATAAAGAAACAATTACTGTACTTATATTGCTTCATTAATTTATATAAAGTTCTGTCTGCATAAACATAAATAAGTATGTGGGTTGTGTACTTAGTATAATCAGTGTAAAGTAATGCATGTAAGTAGTCTCCCCATATATCTATAAAATATGAATGATAAATGACACAGGACTCAAACTAGAAGAGAGTAAATGATAAAGTTTCCTTATTAGTACACTAACATATCATTTGGAGGCAAGCCTGGATGTTGTGCTGTATTGAAAGGAACGTCAATCAATCATCATATCTCCCAATGATACCTCTGGGATACAGAGTGATGTCATCACATGAAATTACCTTATGACAAGATCCTATCATTACACCTAAAGGTTTTTTGTCACCAATGTAGTGGGATTAGGACATAATGGTTGGAGTTGGAAGTGGTTTTGGCTAGTCATGCCTCTCCTGGATGTTATCTACATCTGAGTATTATTTTCATGACTAAAATTTCTTTTCTATGCCTGCAATATATGGTTCCTATTGGCCTGCATAGAAATGTGCAGATTGATTCATGCTTTGCAAAGGCAAATCAATACAAATTTAATATAATGATAAATATGTTCTTAAATATTGCATAGTACTTGTTACAAAGTTTAACAATATTTGCACTCTCTAAATTTACTGCCAAGAGTCTCTTTCATTACTGGCACCGTAAATAATATTAAACAATAATGTCACAAAGCCCCATTTACATTTCATTTGCTCTTAAAAATTGCTATGGATGCTAACCTACACATTCCCTTCCACTTTGCCATCTTTATATATAGGAATAGAACATCTGTAAAATATAATAGAATTATTTAGCATACGTGTGCTCAGGTGGTATGAAGTTTAAGAAATGTGGCTTCGTGGTTTTGCGATCAAGGGGTGGATCTTCTGGAGGTGGTGGGCAGGAAGGAAGACTACCACCATCTATACCAACACTCTGAAAAAAATTGTCATCAAAAGTAAACTAAATTTTGTAGTGTTATATCAATGCACTATATCGAAAATAATATGTTAATGATGACAATGCTGATTTTCAATGTATGTAAAAAAAAATAATTCTACGAATTTTCTTCATATAAATTTTGCAAATGATATTATTCTATCCATCTTTAACTCTGATTCTATTTATAGAGGGTACACTACCACTTTTCTTCACCTAGGTCCGATATACTAAAAGGATATATATGCTTCCATGCCATCATCTGTGATTCTAACTTTTTCAATGTGTTGATACACCATTCTAACATCTCCATCTTTGCTCACAAAACAACTCCAATGCTTACAGTAACATATTCCTTTGGCATCCTCATGTGAAGTATCTAACACTACCTCTGTGAATGCATGGGTTGGGCCTTGGAGGGAAAAAAAATACAGAACTGGGTAGATGTGCTGGAAATGAAATGTATAAGGACAATGTGTGACGTGAGGCAGATTGATCCAATAAGAAACTATAAGGTAAGAGAGATATGTCGTGGTAAGAAGAATATGTATAAGAGAACTGAATAGGCTGTGTAAGAGGAATATGTATAAGAGAACTGAATAGGCTGTCCTGAAATTGTTTGGACATATGGAGAAAATAATGAAGAGAATATAACTATAAAAAAGGAGGGAACAATGAAATGGGAGATGAGATATAGAGGTGGAGTGCTGTCGACAGGTTGAACTTGGGCATATGAAGCAGTTATGGGAAATCATGTAAAAGTCTGGAGGGTCTAATTGTGGGAGGGGTTTCTGGTTTTGGTGCAGCTAGAGGGTGAATGTGAGTGAATGAGGCCATTCTTTGTCTATTCCTGGAACTACCTTGCTATCTTTGAATTTATTTTATGGTGACCAAAATGGCACAAGCAAAACACACCCAAATCAAAGTCATCTATGGTGAAAGTAAAAGAAAGATATTACCATGGCCTTAAAATTTGCAAGAAATAAAATGTAAAATTTTCTCTTACCTGAGCTCTACTTATGAGTAGTGCAACTTGTCTCTGGTACTGCAAAAGCCGTATTGCCTGTAAAACCATAGGGTCAGTTCGACAAAACTCTGCAGGAAGTCTGAAATTATCAAAAAATCATATAAGGTTGTCGCTGGTTTACAAAAATCATGTCAAAGATTTGGCCAAATAAAGAAGTTTCAAATGTATCATTAGTAGTGATTAAGGTACATTACTGACTATACTGTACGTACATTTGGAAGGAAGGGGTTTCTTCCTGTGAAGGCTGATGGAGGGTTGGTGATGTAGGTGGTGGTGGCTGAGGGGTTAGAAGATCTTCCATGTCTGAGCTACTAAGTCCCCAGTCATCGTTGCCATTACGTTGAGAATCATGCTCCTCTCCCCAGTGGCTGCCTGCACAACTCATTCTGAAATCTGGTCATTCTAACTGAAAACAATTTGAAAAATGTATTTCACCAAGATTTAATAAAACAATAATAGGTCTAAAGATCCTGGCTGAATATACTTAATTTTTTTCTAAAGGTGCCAGTTTTGAAAAATTCAAACTTCATTATCAATATAACCAATATATTTCAGGAGAGATAAAATACTAACTACGTATCTCTGTGTTTTAAAAAGGCAACAAAGAGGGTAGTAAGGTGGGGGTAGAAACCCTCCGCTGTTGTTTTGTGTGTACAGATAGATAAATACACATTAATAGACCCCATCTGCTTGAGGTTACACCAAAAGTGTAAAAGTTACCTACATCATAGTCAATAAAGTAGAGTAGATTATGAATACCTTCTCAGCAATTGAATGCAAATATCGTAACTCAGAATGCTAGAGGATGTTAAGTGAGGTTTTAATAAATCCTGATGATTATCATAACTAATCCCTTACTTTACCCCAGATCATCATAGCCCTTTATACTGCCATTATCTATCACCAGTATCGTGAAATAAGATATAATGCTTTCAATCACATCCCAAATTCCTTGAAATAAATATTTCACAAATGTGTCTCTTCCAACAGAAAAAGTTAGTTGTAATGTGCTCCTTAACTGGAAAGTCATGGCTCAACTTTATGATTTTTCACATACAAATGGATCGTTAATCCGTTTAGGAGCCCCTAGACTAGTACTCTACCAGGAGTTCATCGTGATTACAGAAATACCTGTAGAGCACAATTCGGAGTATCATACTTTAACGATTTTAAATAAGGCCATAACGATTAAGTACGTCATGAGTTAACTGATGTAACACTATGTAATACACTAGTAAATACAATGTCAATTGAGATTTTAAAACCCTCACCTAGTCAGCGAAATGAGCGCAGAAATATACCATTATATTGGACTAGTGGAGCAGAATGTGTCCAGTCTTCTGTTTGTTGACATCTTGACGTAACGTCAGCGCCACATTTTCTTGAGCGTGACTTAAATTTCGATTAGATTATTGAAAATCTAAGATGAATTAAAACTACCAAGTAGATTATATATCAGGCTTGTAAAGTTTCTGTTGACCATATAAGACTAATATATTTTTCATCTTTACGCCATATTATCCCGGATATACCTCTGCCGCCTGATGAAGTATCGCTCATCAAAATATGTTCTAAATTCACCCTAAAGGTATTTTTGCAGTCTCAATAAACTATGTAAGCCACGTTAAACTTAAGTAGTCATTTCCCAAAGCTATATCTGATGCAGAGCTAAACTATTACGCAAGGCTGAATTTACCTTAACACGCCTTCCTGCCTCAGGAGCAGGAAGAAGACTACTTTCGGGCAATAGTACTCTTCAATGAGGTTTCCCCGTGTAGCAAAAAAAAAAAACAAAAACAAAAACAAAATGTGGCTTCTCGTCCCACTGCCATAGATATCTGTCCTGGTCCCATCATCGATAGTGCCATCCTGAACGGGCAGGGTAGATAGGCAAATTGATGTTGGTCTTGGTATGCTCCTTTGGTCCCACGTTGTTCTGGTATTCTGACTACACTACAGACCGTATTAATATTCTTGTCCATAGATAGCAGCATATTCTCCATCGCTTCTCATAAATAAACATGTGATTTCTATATTAACATCATACACCTCTTCATACTACCCTGGACATTTCAACCTGATTTTAGGTTGAATGAATAATGGAAATCCTAGAAGACCTGCAACAGCCTTCATGTCTTCACCTGGAGACTTGGTTGATAAATGCCGAGGCCAAGTCGAAGACAGCTCTGCAGGGTCCAGACCACAACAGTTGTATCAAACAGTCTGGGACAGAAGATCCCATTTCCAACCCCAATTGACACAAAAGATTTGCAATTGTCTCTGTGCTGTTCAAAGGCTTTAGAGGTCTGGCCATATCTGCTTTGTACATAATGAATCCTTCCCTTAGTCAACATTAAATGCATTAAAATTTTGCAGATGATGTATCAATAAAGCACTGATTAAAAAGTCTGGAAAGCTTTCTCAATCCCTCTCTATCTCTGATGCCAGCTCCAGTGCCACTTCCAAACCTCTAAGTGCCTCACCAATAAGATCAACTAAATA